>JAWPHD010021871.1:0-26887 GCA_037043455.1 Cyrtodaria siliqua
CACTTCCCTCATGGAATTTGTGTAGCCCCCACCCCCCATCCCCGCCAAACACACATCACCACCACATCCTCACCGCTGCCCTCGCAAGAAAAACAACACCTCCCTTACCACATTCTCACAAAATCAGGAAAATACCACCCCTTTTGGGGGTCGGGGTGTGTGGAAGTATTTTGTTCACGATCCCATCCCCGGAATCCCCCAGCAAATTCTTCCCTTGTAAGAACACCGGGTAAAGAACTTGATATGGTACGTAGGCCTACCAACATGGGGGACTATCCTTGGCAATAAGACATAAGTGATTGTGTATTTAGCGCGTACACTTCCTCAGTAATTGACATATAATTATGCATTTATTATATACTCTCCAGCGAAATAGTGGATTAAATCCTATATTCACTCCAAAGAAACAAATATTCTCTATTTATTCACTCCAAATCATCAAATATCCTCTATTTATGTATATCACGCGCATGCATTGTGTAATCAATATTGAGAAGAGGCCCAACTTGCCATATATTTTTATAGAACATAGATCAGACGAGATGCTTGACCATGATCGCAGTTGAAGTGCTCTTTACGTGAGCGATTATTTTCGGCCTATAAAATCGGCGTTTGACTGTCGCTTGTTTGCTCCTCCTTGTTTGAGTGAAACGGGACATACGCAGTGAAGCAGTCTAGTTAGATTTCCGATAAAATCGTAACATCTTAAACAACCAGTGTTCCGATTGATCTCATCATCATAATGAAATCAAAGTGCTGAAAGCACTGATGGACCAGGGGCTTTGGAAATTGAACAGTTCTGTTGAGTGTACATGGTGTAAGTGCATTTATGAATATTGTATGCACTGACCTTGCGTATGTATTTGGATGGTACTACAGTCTGCCCACGGTGTTTTCTTTCCCGCCAAATGGATTAGTACTGACCATTGAATAATAATAGGTAACAGAAAAAACATTAAAGCGAACAATTGTTATCAATAACGGTGCATTGTTTTTCCTATTTTACTACTGGACTGTCTTTAAGTATCAATTTGGTTCTGTGTTGACAAAACTGGCGGAAAGCGTCTTCTTGAGTTCGAAGGGATCAGATTGTAATTATTAAATTCCGACGCTTTCACCGGATAGAAATATAGGCCGTATGAGTTATCCTTTTAGGAAAAATACGTCTAATTTTATTATTGTTTACATATTTGTTTTATTGTGGTATGTATTCCATCATTTATTAATTCGGAGCAACATTATTGATATCTGTAAAAATCGGATTCGAAAAAAATCTTCTCCACTCGATTAATAGTGATCGCGGGTCATGAAATCAACGCGTGATCAGTTCAATCTACTGCGTCTCAATTGCCGCTTCTATAGCGTAGTAATACAACTTGTAAATTATGCAATTATAACATTTTGGCGAAGACTTTATTTAAGATTGTCTCCATTAGGTGACGGATGTTCCATTTTCCAGCCGATATCGCAAATGTTTACCTCTAAAATAACTACTTTTGCTCGGAAGCATTAGTCCTTTCGACATTAATATGCAAATGAGTTACTTTATCCAAGGTTTGCAAAGCTGGATGTACGGGGTCCAAACGGGGTTTATAATATTTCGAAATAAAATATATCATCTTGTTTCTTGTCGTAGTTGAAAAAAAGTATAGGCCCAAACATCACATTCTTCAATTTTCTTTCCATTTCCCACAGCTTATTTACGATTTAGATGGTATTTGTCTGATCCGGAGAACTATTTCTTATCTGTACAAGGCCAGGGCCCCTATGAATATGCATACAGTGAGTGGGATGTGTTTACCTCTTTCATGCGAATGAACACCCAATCAAAACGCTCTGTCTGTTAGCGTAGTGATACATTACGTCAGTGACGATCGGTTGCGGCTTCTAGCGTGCTCGAATTTTGTCGCCTGCTAAGGACTAGGGCTTGAAAAGCCCCTATTCCAAAAACCACCGCATATAATAGAAAAAGCACTGCATATCATAAGCAATGCACCATTATAAAGCCGTTTGTACCGGATATAATGCAATTGAAACCACCAAATATAAAGACGTATCCACCACGTATATTAGAATATGTACCACATATAAAGTCAACGGAAGCACTGCATATAAATACAAACATACTTCATATAATGTTCAAAGGACCTCATATATTAGATAAACTACTGTATATAGTAATAAATGCACTACATATAACGATAACTGGACAGCATATAATGGTTTATCTACTGCATACAATGACTTATTTATCGCATATAATGATTAATCTACTGCATATAAATACTTTGCTACCACATATAAAGATTTATTTACCACATATAATTAAAAATGCACTGCATATCATAAAAGATCTACCACATATAAAGGGTAATGCACCGATATATTAATCGGCAACATCATAAGACAGTCATGGCGTTCCATATATATCCCCATTTCTTTTCTCAATGTTTATAAATGACATAGAAGAAGAATATATTTCAAACGGGTTTGATGGAATTGACGTAGATATAATCAATATTTTTATTGCGCTATATGGTGCTATAAGCTGATGATATTGTGATTTTGTTTCAGATTTCAGATTTTGTTTCAGAAACTGCACAATGTTTACAGGAAGGATTTGACATTATTCTTAATTATTGTAAGCGCAGGAAATTAAAAGTAAATGTATTGAAAACAAAGGTTGTGGTTTTTAGATGGTACTACAGTCTACAAGCTGGTCCATTAGCTGGAGATGTTCGATTCACCTATGATGATAATGTAATAGAAATTGTTAACTATTTTTCATATCTGGGAATTGTTTTTACTCAAGGTGGATATTTCCATGAAACATTAGCTGGTCAGGCTCAAAAAGCAATATTTAAACTAAATAGATATCTATACAAATTTATAGATATCACTATACAGCACAAACTTGATTTGTTCGAAAAACAAGTTGTACCTATTCTAAATTATGGCTCTGAGGTTTGGGGAGTTGTAACAGCATTGCATATAGAACGAGTGCATACATACTTTTGCAAACGAATATTACAGGTAAAACGATCAACACAAAACAATTCCATTTAATGCGAATTAGGAAGCACGAGTCTTGTGACGCAAAGATATATTAGAATAATTAGGTATTGGCTGAAAATATTGAACGTTGATAAAAAATAAGTATATACACCATGTTTACAATATGATGATAGTGGAAGCTGAGCTATATCCAAATAAAAATAATTGGGTACTATTGTTACAAAAACTTGTTAGAATCTCTTAGATTTTATCATGCATGGTTATTTCAAGGGGTTGGCAATAATGAAATGTTTTTATACTGTATAAAACAAAGAATAAAAGATAATTATAGTAGGGCAAATTTTAATAAACCGATACTCTAAAACCTTAGCTAGTCTAGTAGCTGATAGGAGTTCTGCATGCATATAAACGTCCATTAAATTGCTCTGTGGAATCCTGTAAGGGACCCTCTAAGAAGAAAAAAATCAAGGGTTGACATTTTGAATCGTGGTGCGAAGTGAGACATTCAAGATGGCGTCCAAGATGGCCGCCAAAATCCGGAAAAATCATTTATTCGAATTACCCATGTTATAAACGCAATTGTAATGAGCACACTTTGTAGCTGCCTTTTTCTAAAGTATATGACAGTGCTTATTAGGACAGTTATTGTAAAAAAGAGTATGTAATCAGGTCAAAACGGTTTAAAAAGGCTGACAATTATTAGAATTTCAACGGATACTATTCTGAGGTACAAATAAATATCTACCATTCTGTAACAACAGAGAGTGAACTTGTTACCAGATCCTAACAAGTTCCTATTACCTCATCACACATTAAAATAGAACATTTATTGTTAAAAGAATGTGTGTGTTTTGTTTTGTGTATTTTTGCCGACGAATTACCTTTCATTTAGTCATTGCCAAAATGCAGTTACAACTTCACATTTTGGACTGCTCCGTAGATGGGCTTCATCATTCAGTGCAACGTGACAAGACATGTGATTTTGTTTAAATCATTTGATTTCTTCTTGCAACATATATGAGTCTAAAGGTTTGCGTCAAACAATGAGTGTAGTATCGAAAAGTCCACGTATTATTTGAACAGCACTTGTATAATGCATTCATTTACATGTAGATCATACTTTACACATATACTATAATAATGAAAGGGTCAACCGACATATCCGGTATGCATTGTTGTGTGTACATGCACAATGACATTGTAGGGCCTAGTTTCTAGTTTAAAGAATAAATGCTGACTTCGTGATTTTCTTATTCGATTATTTTCATTAAATTAATACAAAAAAAATGGCAAAGACAACATGACATTCCATTGTTTGTGCATTGACAGTGTTTGGCTGCGCATTCTAAACAATTGTTGTCTCTTCAAATTAATAATGAAAATAACATACATCATTGAACATATTACTTGAATTGTTACTTTCAAAAGCGTTATAATTATATATCTTGTTGATGTTGAAACACTATTACTTTCGCATAAGTACACATAACTATTGCATGTACCTGCTGTCAATCATTGTATATATGTTTTGTATCCTCATAGGTCTTATGACCTTTTGGAATTTTGCTGAATAAAAAATGAATGAATGAATAAATGGTGTTTTACGGCACGTCGACACATACATAGGTCACATTGTGCGCAAACAACTGATGAAAGATGAAGAAATAAAGTAGTAATTGAAAATTTCTGTAAATATATAAAGATAAAACTATTTACAAATAAGGGATGATATGGTAGTCATGGTAGTAATATAAACTATATATGTAAATCATTCCCCGATTTTTGAAAAAGATCGAGGTAGGGCCCAAAAAAACGAAAATATTAAATTCACACTTACCGTTGCTGCTTCAATTTACTCTCCGTAACCGCATCGGACGTGTCTCCGAAACGTCGTATTATCACCTCTTTTTGGAGGCGGTTGCGGAGTCTAGTAGGCGTGATATAAGAAACTGAATAAATGATATATACATATCTATGCTACATGGGATCAACTAATGCATTATTCGAATAGTCGTTGCAAAGAATATGACCAGCACATTTGTTTTATCGATGTATTCATATTTTGGTTTAAATAATTATAGATACACAAGAACATATTTAAATGGAGATTGCTTTACTGTGGTAGTACACGTAATAAATTAGTTTGTCAATGGTCTTGCATAGTTTGGCATGCTTTAATGTACTAGTTCATTTCTGCTTTAGCACATGTTTAATGTAGTTTTGTGTCATTTACTCTTTCCGAATTACCGTAAATCCGAATTCCTGTAAATAACTGTGTTGGATCTGCCTCGAAAGAAGGTTTATTACAAAATGTACTCTGGTGCATGCTCAGCTGGTCATGCTACGTGTTGAGAGAATATAGATAGGTGTGTACTTTGTTGAGTCTCTACCCCATACCGTCACCCAGATGTCTTGCAGTCTGTTGCATTGGAATAATCGCATGACAAGAGTTTACATTGTATGCAGATAATGGCATTAAGTGTAAATCACATTTCCAATATTGACGTGTAGCTGTGGAAGATCCGACATATTCATGACTGATAGACTAACATTGCGCCGGCTGAACCACTTTCTAGTCAAAGTTATTAACATGTTCTCATCAGAAATAAGAACACCCAAACGCAATGGCACCATAGGTCTGCGCAGCACCACAAACAAAGAGCAATGAATAAGACAATACACAACACAAAAAAGAGTATGATAAATGGACCTTTGGAAAACGGCCGAGCAGGACACATACGAAATATTGCAGTCTCGGTTTGATTGAGACTGTTCATGAGCGGTAGTGGAATATGCAGACTGATGAAGACAGGGTTACTGCCTTGAATCGGTCAGTAGGCAATATGGCCTACCGGTTAGCTTAAACCAATTGTATTGTCTTCAGCGCCCACATTGACAAGACATTGTAAATAAAAGTACATCCCATCAAAAGGAAATCTCTAACAATAAGATCCACATCCAGAGAAATTAGCAAACGATACACGTATATGTAGAGCTATTATCCAGTTTCGCATCAGGTTCTTGAGGTAGGGTTTGTTTACAATACGAACAGAAAGTAGCCATCTCCTCTGACAATAGGGTAAAGGCTTTTCCACTTTCCTTACTTCATTCGCCTCTCTTTGTTCGCTGGATTATGTTTGTGTCCTTGACTTGTCCTTTTATAAAGTTGTCAATAATAGGTATAGTTGTAATGTTCACATTCATGTCTCGAAATGTTCAACTGCATGGACAAAACCTCATGTAATGTGTGCTCCCAAGAATTGACTGCACTACGTGTATTCCAAAGAAAGCATTCGATCGAAATATTCTCGGCACCACTGTTTCTGAAATACTTTTCAATGCACACAAGGAGAGAAAAGTTAGGCATATGAAATGAACCTAGTCAAATAACAAGCTCCTTGAATTCTTCTGGGCTGATTTTTCATGTATCATGTATTAAAAATTGGATGGGTGTTCACTTCCTTCCATATAAAGATTAGAATTTGACATTGCAAGCATCTCTACATTCTCTATAGACTTCTCATACATGATTTCATCATCGTCACGTTCATCATACTACATCGATGGAAAAACTATTGTGGAAATGCTTTTATTCAATATTGAATAGCATACCGAGAAATCTCAGTAGTTTGATCCGGAATCACAATACTACTAAATGATTCTTTTAGATCAGCTGTATTACTGTATTACTGTATGTATGAATGGGGTTTAAAGTCGCTTTTAACAATATTTCAGTCATATCACGACGGTGTTACTTGTAGAAGTTAGCTCAATCATTAACTCTGCAGTGCTGCCAGCTGGAATACCTAGCTGTACCCCACCCGGTCAAATTATTCTGATACCGGGCCAATTTTTATGAAGTATTTAATGTGACACAGTCGAAGATTGAACCCACGACCCCCTGCATGCGAGGCAAATGGTCTATCACTTAGCCATCGTCGTGGTCGTCTCAGCATTATATAATTTATCTTCTAAATGCAAATATACCGTTTGTAGAATCTTTCTGAAATCTTCATCAGTTCTCCTTATACATATGAATACTTTTCCGTTAATTATGTGTGATATAACGTTGTATATATATATTTCACTATCGCTGTCAAGTTTATATCTATTTGTTGTATCCTCATGGGTCTTATGACCCATTGGAACTTTCTGAATAAACATATATAACATAACATGTGTTGACAATGACGTAAAACACCGTACAAACAAACAAACAAACAAGCCGTTTAATGAGGGACAATGCTTATACTATATCAAACACATCAAGAACACCTATTGCCGATTATATGGAAACTCAATGGTAGACGCGTTTTGTTTTTCCATTCACTCGCATCAGCTCGTTCGTGAAAAGAACCACACGTCTACCATCTCGTGAAGGATTTCCCTATAATTTCCCAAGCAGTTAAAAAATCTCTCTACATGTATTACATTTTCCAAAAATAAATGTACCATATCTGAGCTAGTTTTCGCCCCGCTCAATGCAATTCCGTTGCGTAGTCATCACAAAGTACGTGTCGTCATTGACGCTAAATAATGTCAATTAGTTAATTGAAGATTCCTTGATAATTTATTATCAATACCAGTTCCTTTACAATCACTGAGACACATGCAATGCAACGTTTATCATTGAAACAAATTAAGAAATGGATAACTCGACGTTGACTATGTTAGGTCACAGACTAAGTTAATGTCAATTTCTTACGTCTCTTACGCACTCAGCGTATCTTACGCACTCAGCGTTAGTAGCCAATTATTTAATACTGAAACAGTCGAAGAAACAAAGTAAAAAGAAAATCCAAAAAAGCCAGCTAGCGGGAAATATTTCCCTGGGGAATTATTTCCTCGTAGTTATTAATACTGTTCCGTACTTCAGAAATCTGAATCAGAAATGTGTAATATAAAGTAATAATGGTTATAACGAATTTACATTATCTCAAAAACGTATCAAAGGATAAAAGAATATTCGGGCAACACAGTTAATCTACCAGTTGCCTTTCAATGTATATCGATAGAATCAATCTCTTCAAAAAGATACGTCACAGTTAATCAAACAAACAGCGAAGAGTGCTTAAAGCAAATTACTCTGCTTTATATATATGTCGATTTTTTATTCAGGGCTTGTTTGTTAGAGAATGTAACCTGGCTGAGATGTCTTTATTTAGACTGTCCCATTTTATTGGGATGACAGTATGGTATCAGTGAGGTTTAGTGCACCCTAGAACCTTGTTTAAACCCTCAGTGTTCTTTTTGACCACTGACGGTTCCAAGGCGGTAACCCTATTGTCAACCATTTTTGTATTGTGTTGTTCTTTAACTAAATGCTTTTAAAACACAAACTAGCTATTTTTAAGCAAATTAATTATTTCTAATGGAACTAAGAAATATATTATTAAAGGGACTGGATGCGATCTAACATAATTATATCAATTCAAATACGTATAAAACCATCGTGATGAGTTTCAATTCCATATTCAATGTGCACAAGTATGCACTAAATTATGCCGAATGATCATTCTGATGTAAATCGTTTTAATGAGTTATACTCGGCTTCTGTTTGTGATGTTATACATTTAATTTTATTCATTTATTCATCTTTGTGATTGTCGTTTGTTTCTGTGCGTGTTTTGGTTCACTGTAATCCTTAAATGATATATTTCCTGTTCGAATTTTATATCTACTTTTGACTGTTTTTTATAGATCATGTAATTGTAATTTATATCACGCGTTCATGCTTTAATGACTTCTTGCTTTGCCATCGAAGTGCAGTTTTATGGAATTATGAGTGCAACTGACACGACTATGAACCACATACATGCATGATGGTGACTATATGATTATTTAAACAAAATAATCCAATTTTCGATTGTTTATTTCCAGTACTGGGAGCTTAAATGCAAGAAATGTCATAGTTCTTTACCCTAACAAGTGCAAGTCAACCCATTTTATCAACACATCATCCGATTCTAGGAGGTTATTCACTTCACAATGGTAGATGCTTCTCTGTCATTGGCGTTTGTAGATTATTTACTATAGCAGATCTGACAGACAGACCTATACAGCTTAGCTAAGGACAGTTTGACAAGGTCTAATGGCTGTCAGCCCAACTGTGCGATATCGGTCTATTTAATGTCTGAAAGTGAGGGTTCAATACAAGACTTTGTATTAATTCTGTTAGACAGCTTTGACAAGGATTTGTATATGTCATGTCTTCATTCTCGGTCAAAGACCAGTTGTTACCGAGTTGTGAAAAGAATCTCGATTTTCATAGATATAAAAGTCGAACAGGAAATGTAGTATTTACAGAACATAGTCAACCAAAGAAAACGAATTAAAATAATCAACAATACAAAGGACAATATACGAAGTATGCGACACCACAAACACAAAAGGATTGACAATAGGGATACCGCCTTGGTTTGTTTGTTTGCGACACAAGTGGCAAGTATATACAATGGTGAAAACAGTTTTGTTTCATACGTTTCTTATTTATAGCATCTTCGGGATGGCTCAAATGTTCGTACTACTGACATTTTAAATATTGAGTTCTACTCAACCCGAGGTAAGAGGGCGTGACCGGTAGCAAACATTACCACTACCACTCATGAACAGTCTAGATTTCCAAATTTCTCCTTTCATACACCTTTTATAGAAAAAACTTAATAGAAAAAACTACCAATTACTTTACCTGCAATACTTTATATATGCTTTTTTTGGAAGAAACTATTGATAGCATTTATTTTATTTAAGAAATAATAAATATGTACCTGTGTTTTATCGGTGAATAAAATACAGTTAGGAGTTCGGATGCGTAGTAATTAAATCACGAGTGCGTTAGCACGAGTGATTTAATAACTCTCATCCGAACGCCTTTCTGTATTTTATTCACCGATAAAACACAGGTACATATTTATTATTTCTTAAATAAAATAAATGCTATCAATAGTTTGGGAGCATGGCAAGTTTGTTGTAATTAACATTTCATTAAAATTACTGTTGAGCTTGTCTTCGTGACGTATATTTACCAAGTGACGTCTTGTAACGTGGCGCTTCCAACGGATGAAATATACGCGGGGAATTAATGGAACAGCTGTATTTTATCGTAGAATAACATACAGCTGTCTCTCTTCTTTGTGTATATGAAAGACCGAGGAAGTCGTGTTAGAATGTTAAATAAAATGATCAAATATTGTGATGGTGTAGCTTTTATTGTAAATATTTCCTGATTGTAAATACGTGTTTCGTATATATATATATATGATCATCTGTGTGATATGAAACACAAGTAGAAACCATATGTGTTGGTGATGCCAATGCCTTGCTTCGTATTAACATGATAAGTGTTGTTTGTGTTAATGTGTGTTTTTGGATGACTGTGCTCTGCGAAAGCTGAACTTCCTGTTCGATTTGTATAGCTATTGTTATACTTATATTGTCTATTAATGTTGCCTAGATTATTAAAAGATTAGCTTGACGGTAAATTCGTTACCCTGTCCCGCTTTTTTTATAACAATAGGGTAAGAGTCTGGTTTGGTGCATCCCATAGAACCTGAATTAAACTAACAGCGTCCATTTTTCCAAAAAATACACCTATTGTCAACCATTTTATGATTGTTGAGTCCCTTTGCTTGTTCTATTTTTCCGTGTAAGTGTTGTTTGTTTTGCTATAGCATGTTTTCGGTTGACTGTGTTCTGTGAATGCTTCATTTGCTGTTCGACTGTCATACCTACTTTAAGACTGGAGGTCTTTCAGGACGAAATAAATTTGCTTGAATCTTGTCTCTTGTATCTTATATTATACTGGTCATATGTATATGGTTTATTGACCACCGTTCGAGGAAATTGCAAGCAGTGTCACTTAAAATCCGCTGAAGCTAAATGCTTTTATGATCAAAAATATGATACTGCAGGTGAGAAATAACTTGAAAGCGGCTAATTATTGGTTGTAACACATGTTGTTACGATATTACCAACGGTTATATAAAGCACGTGCATGCACGAATCACGTATAAACAATAACTAGCATACACATGATAAACATTCAACATAGTTTTACGCAACTATCGTAAGTAAAGATCCTTTTCTAACTAATGGTAAAATCACTGTCAATATGCAATAATTAGTAATAATTAGTAACTTCACTTTGCCAAAAGTTGTTAATGCTAATTGTAATAAGTAATAATTGTCATTACCTGACTTAGCTCCCTGTATGCAGTAGTGCACTTTGACTTGCACGATCACTTGAACTTCATGAATAGAAACAAATGAATTAAAATGTAAACCTTGCTCCATAAAAGTCATGTATAAGGCTTAAATGCTCTGAATATAAAACCCCTATTATTTCTTGGAATCGATACACATACTATAACTAATTGTGGAGATGATTTGATTTGCCACATGTTTAGTTTCTGAACATTTATAACCGACCCGTTCTCGTACTAATATAATTAGTGATAATTTCCATCTATCTATGTGCTTCTTCTCTGAATAAAACACACATAATAGCAGACAAAACGAATGGGTTTTCTAACCCAGTGATGCTACACAGGCTGTTATTATAATGGTAATACCTTATTTATAGATGAAATCTATATCATAATTTCAACTTATTCTGCAGACGATGCTATGGAATGTCATTTAAAGAGCAAATGTTTGTTCAAATACATTAATAATGAAAAATAATTACTGTGTTATATAAACAAAACATATCAATTTCCCCACAGACGTTATCACACTCCTCTGTAGGGGGACAAACATTTCAGATTCTACCAACACAATTAATGTATTCTGTTCCATTATCAGAGATTATTCCAATTCAGAACACGCAAGCTGTGAATTTTATCTCAAATTTTCATCGTCGGATACAAGAGAAAATATTTCCAATAAGGTAATAAGGATGAATATGTTCAATTGTCAACATCATGTGCGTGCTTAAGGGTTAGTGTTATGTCGATTGGTGTGTTTAAACACTTTGAAAATAATTATCTCTACCGGAATCAATCGTAATGTTCTGTGTCTATGATTATATTCACCATTGGCATAACTAATAGTTGACACCTTTATATTTACTATCGCAATGCATGCTATATAGAGAATATTATGTCAGTGCCTTTTACTATCAAGTTTATAAGACGAGGCTTAGAAAACGAAGAATGGCGAGGCTCTCTGCCTCGCCATTCTTCGTTTTCGTGGAGCCTCGCCATTCTTCGTTTTCGTGCCGAGCCTAATAAACTTGATAGTAAAAGGCACTGACATAATATTCTATTTATCATGTAGATTATCCAAATTTTCTGTATGAATTTCTGTTATTACCTGTTTCTCAGAATGATACGCTTATCGAGGAACCCGCCATGTTGTTGTTTTTTGTTTGTTTTATGACGTCTGGCAACGTTACGTGCATGACGTCAGATAACGTTACGTTCAATAAAAGCCGGGGGATTCCGCATTGATTTGCTTTATTGGCCAGTGCATATTAATGCAAAATGTATTAGGTCACCCCTTTATTAGGCAGAAAAGTGCATATCTGCATGATAAATGAATATCTTATACATTCCTAAGGCTCGATGGTAGCTTTATCTATCGTCATTGAGGTAATACATTTTAATAAGAATAAAAGTTGGACAGGAAATGCAGCTTTCACAGAACACAGTAAACCCCAAAACACATAAAACGACAAACATGACTGGCAATGTAAAGGCATATGACATCCCACACTCAAACAGGGTTGACAATAGGGCTACCGCCTTGAAAATTATTCGCTAACCATTTTTTCAGTTCAAAAAGAGGGAAAATCCTACCATGGTTAAAACTATTTTTAGAACAATATGCCAATACACATAGCTGTGCGCTGAGGCGCAGTTCAGTAAGTATTTATAAGTAAAGTACAGAACACCAAAATATGGATGCAGTTTAATTACAGCTGTTATTGCCATTTATTTTTAACGATAATTTGATAAATGCCGTGTTACAATTTAAAGCTACGACACTGGTACAAAGTGTTGTTCAGTAATGTTACTAGTTAACTTACCGATTAAGCTAGGGGCGTGAGATGTGTTGTACATGATATTACCTCTCATGAACAGACTCAACGAATCCAAGTCTGCTACTTTTCTCTCTTGTTTGTGTTTTTTTGCTTCCAACGGATCCCTTTTCAGTATTTATTGACATTAACACTAGCGCTTGTTTAGAGCTGTGTGTCGGTCGTAAAACGTCGCCTCTTCTACGAATTAGTATACAACTGTTATTTCTTACTGATCCTTTGGGATCATGAAGGCCAATCTTTTTAACTTTAAAGTAGAATACCGCTTAAGCCGATTCTAGTGGGTGCAGTAGGTGCTGCACATTATGTATATCACCTCTCATGAACAGACTAAATAAAACGGAGTCTGCTACTGTTGTCTCATTTGAGTGTTTTGCTTTCAAGAGATTCCCTTTTCAGTAAATATTACTACTCGTTCTCTGAAATCATTAAGCCCAATCATTACGGTAATGCACCGTCGTTTTATTTTCCTAGTATACAGTAGTATAGACTTACAATTTTACTATCTGACGTTACTGGTTTTAAAGGGTGTGCAACGATTTTCATAGCTGTCGAAAATAGTAATAGAAACCGGAAGCGAACCTTTACCTAGATCGCAAACGACAAAAATATTAACAAAATACGACATAACGTAAATAATATACGATTTTACATCATGCACGGTATGTTTTGAACGATGTTTATTTGTTTGAATGGTGTTTACATCATTTTAGCACTTGTAAGGCCATATATGTCGGTCGATTTGTTTGTGGTAGAGGCAGACCATCCCATTTTTCCTGGTTAGAACCAGTACTGTATACCTCCCGCCATCCGTAAGAATCGACACTTTGTCACTTCACAAGTCGATCTCCCAGTGGGATTCAAACTCGCAGAGATGAGAGGTGAACAAGTTTTAGAAAGTTCTTTCCGCTGTCACTTTAAATGTAAATCTACTTGTAGATAATTACACAAAATGTTATGAAATTTGATATTTTCTTGTTTTCTTCGGGTTTTTCCTACATACGTTTTAACATGTTTAATATAGTGAAAAATAAGCAACCTATATTAATTTGCACTGAACTGTTAAATTGCTAATTATTAATAATATGTAAAGATGCATATTCAAGTCGACGCCTCGGGAACTAAAACAATCAAGATTGTGGTGTATCTCATTCAAGTTAATTTACAAGCGGTCGTCTTTGTGATGGTAATTAGCTTTTTCATATGGTTCAAATTACAATTTGTATTTCAGTCATGTAAATCTAAATAAAGATAATATTAGAACATCCGCATGCTTTCCTAACATGATTTTGACATTTCTAGATGTAAAACATGGCGGAAATGTACGACTTACTGAAAACTGAATGTCATATAAATCATCTGAATAACGTGATTTGGAAAGCAATTTGACCATATTGACACTACAAAGCAATGATCAATATCCCTATCAGTAAACTGACGCCAGTTCCACTCTAAAATATCCATGATTTTGTTTGAATGAGTTAAAATAAAGAGAATGTCGCTAAACGATCCTCAGAAATAACATAATTCATCGAACATTCATCAACATGGAACAAACTTCAGATTAACAGTGCGCATTATCAAAACTAGTATTTTCCCCGCCACAACTCCACCTCCCCACCCCCCCACACACCCCTATCACACACGTACACACACAAAAACACAAACACCCCAGCCCCACTTCCTCAACACAGCCCTACTATTAAATAGCATTTCAATAAATCTTTCTTTTTTGGAGGTCTGTGTGTGAGGTTATACCCAGCATACACCCTACATGTAAGGTTAAATGTCACACAGTTTGACTCAGTCTGTATATACAAACATTTATATGGAAGATATTTACATTGCTTATACATAATTCGTAATTATTGTGTTAAATGTATACTGATGAACATTTGCTAAGACAAGTTATTGCGTAAGTGTGCTACTAAACACAATGATTGTTTGTACAGGTCTCACTACACAGTTAGCTCCCTTGAAACTCATGGTCGGACAATTCTTAAGTCATCTCAAATTGTAGTAGTGTGTTCTTCGGTTTTAAATATGATTAATAATTGCTGAAAGATATGTTTATTTTGTTACAGGTGAGATGTACACAGTCTGAAATTGGATGTGCAGCTATTAGACGACACTGCCACCAAAATATGACATGTTCATGGGTGTTGAAGAAGAGTAGGGATTCTGATCCAAACTCTGGCGTTAAAGCTCAAAATAGTACACTGGTGGACACCACTCAAAATGAAAAGAAAATGGCCAACGTACCATATTTATCACAGTTTTGTGTGGCCAGATGACTGTGTTTCATAAAAAAAAAGGAACTGTTAGTCCGAATGGAACAGTAATGATTTACATGGTAAAAAATGCACTGTGTAGTGAGACCTACAGTGTGTTGAACAAGTAGATACCGTACTAACATTCTTTATAATAAATTAAACATAGTATATACATTACAAAAATAAAATAAATTATTATGCTTCTAAGATGATAAGCATTGTTAAATACAATTCGATTGTGTACTCTTTTAAATGGAAACTAGTTTGAATGCTCCCTAGGTACAAAATGTACTCTGGTGCATGCTCAGCTGGTCATGCTACGTGTTGAGAGAATATAGATAGGTGTGTACTTTGTTGAGTCTCTACCCCATACCGTCACCCAGATGTCTTGCAGTCTGTTGCATTGGAATAATCGCATGACAAGAGTTTACATTGTATGCAGATAATGGCATTAAGTGTAAATCACATTTCCAATATTGACATGTAGCTGTGGAAGATCCGACATATTCATGACTGATAGACTAACATTGCGCCGGCTGAACCACTTTCTAGTCAAAGTTATTAACATTTTCTCATCAGAAATAAGAACACCCAAACGCAATGGCACCATAGGTCTGCGCAGCACCACAAACAAAGAGCAATGAATAAGACAATACACAACACAAAAAAGAGTATGATAATGGACCTTTGGAAAACGGCCGAGCAGGACACATACGAAATATTGCAGTTTCGGTTTGATTGAGACTGTTCATGAACGGTAGTGAAATATGTGACTGATGAAGACAGGGTTACTGCCTTGAATCGGTCAGTAGGCAATATGGCCTACCGGTTAGCTTAAACCAATTGTATTGTCTTCAGCGCCCACATTGACAAGACATTGTAAATAAAAGTACATCCCATCAAAAGGAAATCTCTAACAATAAGATCCACATCCAGAGAAATTAGCAAACGATACACGTATATGTAGAGCTATTATCCAGTTTCGCATCAGGTTCTTGAGGTAGGGTTTGTTTACAATACGAACAGAAATTAGCCATCTCCTCTGACAATAGCTAAAGGCTTTTCCACTTTCCTTACTTCATTCGCCTCTCTTTGTTCGCTGGATTATGTGTGTGTCCTTTACTTGTACTTTTATATAGTTGTCAATAATAGGTATAGTTGTGATGTTCACATTCATGTCTCGAAATGTTCAACTGCATGGACAAAACCTCATGTAATGTGTGCTCCCAAGAATTGACTGCACTACGTGTATTCCAAAGAAAGCATTCGATCGAAATATTCTCGGCACCACTGTTTCTGAAATACTTTTCAATGCACACAAGGAGAGAAAAGTTAGGCATATGAAATGAACCTAGTCAAATAACAAGCTCCTTGAATTCTTCTGGGCTGATTTTTCATGTATCTTGTATTAAAAATTGGATGGGTGTTCACTTCCTTCCATATAAAGATTAGGATTTGACATTGCAAGCATCTCTACATTCTCTATAGACTTCTCATACATGATTTCATCATCGTCACGTTCATTATACTTCATCGATGGAAAAACTATTGTGGAAATGCTTTTATTCAATATTGAATAGCATACCGAGAAATCTCAGTAGTTTGATCCGGAATCACAATACTACTAAATGATTCTTTTAGATCAGCTGTATTACTGTATTACTGTATGTATGAATGGGGTTTAAAGTCGCTTTTAACAATATTTCAGTCATATCACGACGGTGTTACTTGTAGCAGTTGGCTCAATCATTAACTCTGCAGTGCTGCCAGCTGGAATACCTAGCTGTACCCCACCCGGTCAAATTATTCTGATACCGGGCCAATTGTTATGAAGTATTTAATGTGACACAGTCGAAGATTGAACCCACGACCCCCTGCATGCGAGGCAAATGGTCTATCACTTAGCCATCGTCGTGGTCGTCTCAGCATTATAGAATTTATCTTCTAAATGCAAATATACCGTTTGTAGAATCTTTCTGAAATCTTCATCAGTTCTCCTTATACATATGAATACTTTTCCGTTAATTATGTGTGATATAACGTTGTATATATATATTTCACTATCGCTGTCAAGTTTATATCTATTTGTTGTATCCTCATGGGTCTTATGACCCATTGGAACTTTCTGAATAAACATATATAACATAACATGTGTTGACAATGACGTAAAACACCGTACAAACAAACAAACAAACAAGCCGTTTAATGAGGGACAATGCTTATACCATATCAAACACATCAACAACACCTATTGCCGATTATATAGAAACTCAATGGTAGACGCGTTTTGTTTTTCCATTCACTCGCATCAGCTCGTTCGTGAAAAGAACCACACGTCTACCATCTCGTGAAGGATTTCCCTATAATTTCCCAAGCAGTTAAAAAAATCTCTCTACATGTATTACATTTTCCAAAAATAAATGTACCATATCTGAGCTAGTTTTCACCCCGCTCAATGCAATTCCGTTGCGTAGTCATCACAAAGTACGTGTCGTCATTGACGCTAAATAATGTCAATTAGTTAATTGAAGATTCCTTGATAATTTATTATCAATACCAGTTCCTTTACAATCACTGAGACACATGCAATGCAACGTTTATCATTGAAACAAATTAAGAAATGGATAACTCGACGTTGACTATGTTAGGTCACAGACTAAGTTAATGTCAATTTCTTACGTCTCTTACGCACTCAGCGTATCTTACGCACTCAGCGTTAGTAGCCAATTATTTAATACTGAAACAGTCGAAGAAACAAAGTAAAAAGAAAATCCAAAAAAGCCAGCTAGCGGGAAATATTTCCCTGGGGAATTATTTCCTCGTAGTTATTAATACTGTTCCGTACTTCAGAAATCTGAATCAGAAATGTGTAATATAAAGTAATAATGGTTATAACGAATTTACATTATCTCAAAAACGTATCAAAGGATAAAAGAATATTCGGGCAACACAGTTAATCTACCAGTTGCCTTTCAATGTATATCGATAGAATCAATCTCTTCAAAAAGATACGTCACAGTTAATCAAACAAACAGCGAAGAGTGCTTAAAGCAAATTACTCTGCTTTATATATATGTCGATTTTTTATTCAGGGCTTGTTTGTTAGAGAATGTAACCTGGCTGAGATGTCTTTATTTAGACTGTCCCATTTTATTGGGATGACAGTATGGTATCAGTGAGGTTTAGTGCACCCTAGAACCTTGTTTAAACCCTCAGTGTTCTTTTTGACCACTGACGGTTCCAAGGCGGTAACCCTATTGTCAACCATTTTTGTATTGTGTTGTTGTTCTTTAACTAAATGCTTTTAAAACACAAACTAGCTATTTTTAAGCAAATTAATTATTTCTAATGGAACTAAGAAATATATTATTAAAGGGACTGGATGCGATCTAACATAATTATATCATTCCAAATACGTATAAAACCATCGTGATGAGTTTCAATTCCATATTCAATGTGCACAAGTATGCACTAAATTATGCCGAATGATCATTCTGATGTAAATCGTTTTAATGAGTTATACTCGGCTTCTGTTTGTGATGTTATACATTGAATTTTATTCATTTATTCATCTTTGTGATTGTCGTTTGTTTCTGTGCGTGTTTTGGTTCACTGTAATCCTTAAATGATATATTTCCTGTTCGAATTTTATATCTACTTTTGACTGTTTTTTATAGATCATGTAATTGTAATTTATATCACGCGTTCATGCTTTAATGACTTCTTGCTTTGCCATCGAAGTGCAGTTTTATGGAATTATGAGTGCAACTGACACGACTATGAACCACATACATGCATGATGGTGACTATATGATTATTTAAACAAAATAATCCAATTTTCGATTGTTTATTTCCAGTACTGGGAGCTTAAATGCAAGAAATGTCATAGTTCTTTACCCTAACAAGTGCAAGTCAACCCATTTTATCAACACATCATCCGATTCTAGGAGGTTATTCACTTCACAATGGTAGATGATTCTCTGTCATTGGCGTTTGTAGATTATTTACTATAGCAGATCTGACAGACAGACCTATACAGCTTAGCTAAGGACAGTTTGACAAGGTCTAATGGCTGTCAGCCCAACTGTGCGATATCGGTCTATTTAATGTCTGAAAGTGAGGGTTCAATACAAGACTTTGTATTAATTCTGTTAGACAGCTTTGACAAGGATTTGTATATGTCATGTCTTCATTCTCGGTCAAAGACCAGTTGTTACCGAGTTGTGAAAAGAATCTCGATTTTCATAGATATAAAAGTCGAACAGGAAATGTAGTATTTACAGAACATAGTCAACCAAAGAAAACGAATTAAAATAATCAACAATACAAAGGACAATATACGAAGTATGCGACACCACAAACACAAAAGGATTGACAATAGGGATACCGCCTTGGTTTGTTTGTTTGCGACACAAGTGGCAAGTATATACAATGGTGAAAACAGTTTTGTTTCATACGTTTCTTATTTATAGCATCTTCGGGATGGCTCAAATGTTCGTACTACTGACATTTTAAATATTGAGTTCTACTCAACCCGAGGTAAGAGGGCGTGACCGGTAGCAAACATTACCACTACCACTCATGAACAGTCTAGATTTCCAAATTTCTCCTTTCATACACCTTTTATAGAAAAAACTTAATAGAAAAAACTACCAATTACTTTACCTGCAATACTTTATATATGCTTTTTTTGGAAGAAACTATTGATAGCATTTATTTTATTTAAGAAATAATAAATATGTACCTGTGTTTTATCGGTGAATAAAATACAGTTAGGAGTTCGGATGCGTAGTAATTAATTCACCGATAAAACACAGGTACATATTTATTATTTCTTAAATAAAATAAATGCTATCAATAATTTGGGAGCATTGCAAGTTTGTTGTAATTAACATTTCATTAAAATTACTGTTGAGCTTGTCTTCGTGATGTATATTTACCAAGTGACGTCTTGTAACGTGGCGCTTCCAACGGATGAAATATACGCGGGGAATTAATGGAACAGCTGTATTTTATCGTAGAATAACATACATCTGTCTCTCTTCTTTGTGTATATGAAAGACTGAGGAAGTCGTGTTAGAATGTTAAATAAAATGATCAAATATTGTGATGGTGTAGCTTTTATTGTAAATATTCCTGATTGTAAATACGTGTTTCGTATATATATATATATGATCATCTGTGTGATATGAAACACAAGTAGAAACCATTTGTGTTGGTGATGCCAATGCCTTGCTTCGTATTAACATGATAATTGTTGTTTGTGTTAATGTGTGTTTTTGGATGACTGTGCTCTGCGAAAGCTGAACTTCCTGTTCGATTTGTATAGCTATTGTTATACTTATATTGTCTATTAATGTTGCCTAGATTATTAAAAGATTAGCTTGACGGTAAATTCGTTACCCTGTCCCGCTTTTTTTATAACAATAGGGTAAGAGTCTGGTTTGGTGCATCCCATAGAACCTGAATTAAACTAACAGCGTCCATTTTTCCAAAAAATACACCTATTGTCAACCATTTTATGATTGTTGAGTCCCTTTGCTTGTTCTATTTTTCCGTGTAAGTGTTGTTTGTTTTGCTATAGCATGTTTTCGGTTGACTGTGTTCTGTGAATGCTTCATTTTCTGTTCGACTGCCATACCTACTTTAAGACTGGAGGTCTTTCAGGACGAAATAAATTTGCTTGAATCTTGTCTCTTGTATCTTATATTATACTGGTCATATGTATATGGTTTATTGACCACCGTTCGAGGAAATTGCAAGCAGTGTCACTTAAAATCCGCTGAAGCTAAATGCTTTTATGATCAAATAATATGATACTGCAGGTGAGAAATAACTTGAAAGCGGCTAATTATTGGTTGTAACACATGTTGTTACGATATTACCAACGGTTATATAAAGCACGTGCATGCACGAATCACGTATAAACAATAACTAGCATACACATGATAAACATTCAAAATAGTTTTACGCAACTATAGTAAGTAAAGATCCTTTTCTAACTGATGGTAAAATCACTGTCAATATGCAATAATTAGTAATAATTAGTAACTTCACTTTGCCAAAAGTTGTTAATGCTAATTGTAATAAGTAATAATTGTCATTACCTGACTTAGCTCCCTGTATGCAGTAGTGCACTTTGACTTGCACGATCACTGGAACTTCATGAATAGAAACAAATGAATTAAAATGTAAACCTTGCTCCATAAAAGTCATGTATAAGGCTTAAATTCCCTGAATATAAAACCCCTATTATTTCTTGGAATCGATACACATACTATAACTAATTGTGGAGATGATTTGATTTGCCATATGTTTAGTTTCTGAACATTTATAACCGACCAGTTCTCGTACTAATATAATTAGTGATAATTTTCATCTATCTATGTGCTTCTTCTCTGAATAAAACACACATAATAGCAGACAAAACGAATGGGTTTTCTAACCCAGTGATGCTACACAGCCTGTTATTATAATGGTTATACCTTATTTATAGATGAAATCTATATCATAATTTCAACTTATTCTGCAGACGATGCTATGGAATGTCATTTAAAGAGCAAATGTTTGTTCAAATACATTAATAATGAAAAATAATTACTGTGTTATATAAACAAAACATATCAATTTCCCCACAGACGTAATCACACTCCTCTGTAGGGGGACAAACATTTCAGATTCTACCAACACAATTAATGTATTCTGTTCCATTATCAGAGAATATTCCAATTCAGAACACGCGAGCTGTGAATTTTATCTCAAATTTTCATCGTCGGATACAAGAGAAAATATTTCCAATAAGGTAATAAGGATGAATATGTTCAATTGTCAACATCATGTGCGTGCTTAAGGGTTAGTGTTATGTCGATTGGTGTGTTTAAACACTTTGAAAATAATTATCTCTACCGGAATCAATCGTAATGTTCTGTGTCTATGATTATATTCACCATTGGCATAACTAATAGTTGACACCTTTATATTTACTATCGCAATGCATGCTATATAGAGAATATTATGTCAGTGCCTTTTACTATCAAGTTTATAAGGCGAGGCTTAGAAAACGAAGAATGGCGAGGCTCTCTGCCTCGCCATTCTTCGTTTTCGTGGAGCCTCGCCATTCTTCGTTTTCGTGCCGAGCCTAATAAACTTGATAGTAAAAGGCACTGACATAATATTCTATTTATCATGTAGATTATCCAAATTTTCTGTATGAATTTCTATTATTACCTGTTTCTCAGAATGATACGCTTATCGAGGACCCCGCCATGTTGTTGTTTTTTGTTTGTTTTATGACGTCTGGCAACGTTACGTGCATGACGTCAGATAACGTTACGTTCAATAAAAGCCGTGGGATTCCGCATTGATTTGCTTTATTGGCCAGTGCATATTAATGCAAAATGTATTAGGTCACCCCTTTATTAGGCAGAAAAGTGCATATCTGCATGATAAATGAATATCTTATACATTCCTAAGGCTCGATGGTAGCTTTATCTATCGTCATTGAGGTAATACATTTTAATAAGAATAAAAGTTGGACAGGAAATGCAGCTTTCACAGAACACAGTAAACCCCAAAACACATAAAAACGACAAACATGACTGGCAATGTAAAGGCATATGACATCCCAAACACAAACAGGGTTGACAATAGGGCTACCGCCTTGGAAATTATTCGCTAACCATTTTTTCAGTTCAAAAAGAGGGAAAATCCTACCATGGTTAAAACTATTTTTAGAACAAAATGCCAATACACATAGCTGTGCGCTGAGGCGCAGTTCAGTAAGTATTTATAAGTAAAGTACAGAACACCAAAATATGGATGCAGTTTAATTACAGCTGTTATTGCCATTTATTTTTAACGATAATTTGATAAATGCCGTGTTACAATTTAAAGCTACGACACTGGTACAAAGTGTTGTTCAGTTATGTTACTAGTTAACTTACCGATTAAGCTAGGGGCGTGAGATGTGTTGTACATGATATTACCTCTCATGAACAGACTCAACGAATCCAAGTCTGCTACTTTTCTCTCTTGTTTGTGTTTTTTTGCTTCCAACGGATCCCTTTTCAGTATTTATTGACATTAACACTAGCGCTTGTTTAGAGCTGTGTGTCGGTCGTAAAACGTCGCCTCTTCTACGAATTAGTATACAACTGTTATTTCTTACTGATCCTTTGGGATCATGAAGGCCAGTCTTTTTAACTTTAAAGTAGAATACCGCTTAAGCCGATTCTAGTGGGTGCATTAGGTGCTGCACATTATGTATACCACCTCTCATGAACAGACTAAATAAAACGGAGTCTGCTACTGTTGTCTCATTTGAGTGTTTTGCTTTCAAGAGATTCCCTTTTCAGTAAATATTACTACTCGTTCTCTGAAATCATTAAGCCCAATCATTACGGTAATGCACCGTCGTTTTATTTTCCTAGTATACAGTAGTATATACTTACAATTTTACTATCTGACGTTACTGGTTTCAAAGGGTGTGCAACGATTTTCATAGCTGTCGAAAATAGTAATAGAAACCGGAAGCGAACCTTTACCTAGATCGCAAACGACAAAAATATTAACAAAACACGACATAACGTAAATAATATACGATTTTACATCATGCACGGTATGTTTTGAACGATGTTTATTGTTTGAATGGTGGTTTACATCATTTTAGCACTTGTAAGGCCATGTATGTCGGTCGATTTGTTTGTGGTAGAGGCAGACCATCCCATTTTTCCTGGTTAGAACTAGTACTGTATACCTCCCGCCATCCGTAAGAATCGACACTTTGTCACTTGACAAGTCGATCTCCCAGTGGGATTCAAACTCGCAGAGATGAGAGGTGAACAAGTTTTAGAAAGTTCTTTCCGCTGTCACTTTAAATGTAAATCTACTTGTAGATAATTACACAAAATGTTATGAAATTTGACATTTTCTTGTTTTCTTCAGGTTTTTCCTACAGACGTTTTAATATAGTGCAAAATAATCAACCTATATTAATTTGCACTGAACTGTTAAATTGCTAATTATTAATAATATGTAAAGATGCATATTCATGTCGACGCCTCGGGAACTAAAACAGTCAAGATTGTGGTGTATCTCATTCAAGTTAATTTACAAGAGGTCGTCTTTGTGATGGTAATTAGCTTTTTCATATGGTTCAAATTACAATTTGTATTTCAGTCATGTAAATCTAAATAAAGATAATATTAACATCCGCATGCTTTCCTAACATGATTTTGACATTTCTAGATGTAAAACATGGCGGAAATGTACGACTTACTGAAAACTGAATGTCATATAAATCATCTGAATAACGTGATTTGGAAAGCAATTTGACCATATTGACACTACAAAGCAATGATCAATATCCCTAACAGTAAACTGACGCCAGTTCCACTCTAAAATATCCATGATTTTGTTTGAATGAGTTAAAATAAAGAGAATGTCGCTAAACGATCCTCAGAAATAACATAATTCATCGAACATTCATCACATGGAACAAACTTCAGATTAACGGTGCGCATTATCAAAACTAGTATTTTCCCCGCCTCAGCCACCCCACCTCCCCCCCCCCCCCCCCCCCCCCCCCCCCCCCCCCCCCCCCCCCCCCCCCCCCCCCCCCCCCCCCCCCCCCCCCCCCCCCCCCCCCCCCCCCCCCCCCCCCCCCCCCCCCCCCCCCCCCCCCCCCCCACACACACACACACCCCTATCACACACGTACACACACAAAAACACAAACACCCCAGTCCCACTTCCTCAACACAGCCCCTACTATTAAATAGCATTTCAATAAATCTTTCTTTTTTGGAGGTCTGTGTGTGAGGTTATACCCAGCATACACCCTACATGTAAGGTTAAATGTCACACAGTTTGACTCAGTCTGTATATACAAACATTTATATGGAAGATATTTACATTGCTTAAACATAATTCGTAATTATTGTGTTAAATGTATACTGATGAACATTTGCTAAGACAAGTTATTGCGTAAGTGTGCTACTAAACACAATGATTGTTTGTACAGGTCTCACTACACAGTTAGCTCCCTTGAAACTCATGGTCGGACAATTCTTAAGTCATCTCAAATTGTAGTAGTGTGTTCTTCGGTTTTAAATATGATTAATAATTGCTGAAAGATATGTTTATTTTGTTACAGGTGAGATGTACACAGTCTGAAATTGGATGTGCAGCTATTAGATGACACTGCCACCAAAAATATGACATGTTCATGGGGTGTTGAAGAAGAGTAGGGATTCTGATCCAAACTCTGGCGTTTAAAGCATAAAATAGTACACTGGTGGACACCACTCAAAATGAAAAGAAAATGGCCAACGTACCATATTTATCACAGTTTTGTGTGGCCAAATGACTGTGTTTCATAAAAAAAAGGAACTGTTAGCCCGGAAACTTCCAGTTCCGAATGGAACAGTAATGATTTATTCATATAGGCCAACATGGTAAAAAATGCACTGTGTAGTGAGACCTACAGTGTGTTGAACAAGTAGATACCGTACTAACATTCTTAATAATAAATTAAACATAGTATATACATTACAAAAATAAAATACATTAGTATGCTTCTAAGATGATAAGCATTGTTAAATACAATTCGATTGTGTACTCTTTTAAATGGAAACTAGTTTGAATGCTCCCTAGGTAGGTTAAGGAGCATCATTTGAATAGTGTAGGACATAGTCTGATCATATGGAATGATTATTTCCAGTTTCGGTATGCAAGGCAGTCACATGCAACACTAACATAGACACGTGCGTTGTTTTATAATAAACGGTATTTGTGATAAAATACTGAAAACGGAGTAGGAAGCAAAATCACAAAAAAGAGAATAAAGTAGCAGTTTTAATTAGTATGTTTATAAGAGGTAATGTAACAAGGAACACTTCTCATACCGCTAGCAACTGTTTAAAGGGAATGTAGCGACACAGCCAAACAAGCTCTGTTATTGTGAGTTCTGAAAAACTTGGGAAAAGGTGAAAGAATTATCCAAATCGGATGATAAACAAAAAAGATATGACCATTTAAAGGTTGTTCTAAAACGAATATGGGAGCCGCCATTTTTAGAACTATGACGTCATAGTTCCATATTACCATATATGGAATATTGATAAATATCATTTAAAACGAAAAAAAATCACTGCAAATGCATGCATTTTTTTACTGGTCGTGTAAAGCATTATTGCCATAAAGTATTACATATTTTCCATACAGTTGCTGTCATTTTTTCCCTATAAATCAGTAAATTTTCATATTTATAAATATTTCATATATGGTAATTAAGAACCTTAATGTCATAGCTCTCAAAATGGCCGCTTCCATATCCGTTTCAACAGAAACTTCAAATGATCATATCTTCTTTGTTTATCATCCGACGTTGATAATTCTTTCACCCTTATTCAAGTTATTCAGAACTCTCAATGCTAAAGATGGTTTGGCTGTGTCGCTACATTCCCTTTAAGCTGTATTCAACTTCAAAGTAAATGGGTGATTAAAAAGAAATGATTCGTAGCTTAGAGAGACACTTTATAGTCGTCACATGGCATGACTG
>JAWPHD010021872.1:0-26881 GCA_037043455.1 Cyrtodaria siliqua
GGTTTAACGACCTTCCAACCAATTCATAATTTTTCATTGCAGAGATATTGAGATTTTATCTTATTTTCCGTAGGTGATAAAATTTGTGTTACTCGGTTTTTATCCTTAGGTTCTATAGTAAAATAAAAATCTTTGACCAAGTAAAAAGTTGATAATTTTCAAGATTTTGATTTTGAAAGATATGTATGTTGAATCAGTTTGCATGAATGTGTATCAAATATGCAGGGTTTTAAAAGAACCACATTGTAGATACCTTAATTTTAACAGTAAACTTGGTTTAACATCAAGGATAAAGACCGAGTTTATCACCTACCAGAATGAATTAGGTAGGTCTTATTTCTGGTCACTGATTGGTCAGTTTTATTGATGATGCTCTATCAAAATTATTAATGCCCCGATAAGACGTCTTAAAGAGTTGGGAACAATAGAGTCTGGACTGTAACTACTAAAGGACCAACAGTAAAGTATCAAAACAGAGCTAAAATTGTAATATCCCGTCTAAGAATAATCACAAAATTTTAATTTATTTACTTCTTCATAAGTTATTTAGTTCTCATGTTAAAGAAATTAACTAACTTGCCAAATAACGGCAAAATTGCACTACAAAATCGTGTATTCAAACTCTATCCAGGTGTTCAGGTCATATGATAATGTATGTTTGCCAATTAAAAGTAAAGGTTTATTAAAACTAAAAATACCCATGACTGAATATGTGTAAAATGAATTATGAGTTGGTAACTTAAAATAGTTTAGATACGGTGTGCATATTATCAGGGAGTAAGTATACAGGGAGGAGAAACGGGTTCATTAACACTCTAGTTTATCGATTTATGTTGTCACGCTAGAACACTGCCATTTACTATTTTATCGATACAGGTAAATCGCATTACAGTTGAAAAGTTAAAATTTCAGCCAACATCTCAAAATATTTACAGCCTCTTTTTTATGACTTTCTGTTATAATCAACATCACGAAATTACTACTAAGTCATATTTATCTTAATGCCCATTTTTATGTTAATGCCTAATATAACCCATACTTCTTATCTCGTTTGCAATAGCTCTGCACCTTTTTTAATTTATTTGAAAAATTTAAAATTTCAGATGAGATCTCAAAAGAGGCATTTTCATCACCTCTTTTTAGGCTTTGTCTTATTATCACCAACGTGAAATTACCTTCTTGACAAAGATAAATATTCACTTTTTGTTATTATTAATGCCTAATATAATCCATAATCTCGTATCTCGTTTGCAATAGCTATACAGTCACCATTTTTTATTTGGCGGCGAGTGGCGCCATCTTTGTTACACAGAACCGTCTGATAAAATGTGTTTTTATACATGCAAACAAATACACTCTCTGTATCAGGGACATAATGTGAATAAATAATACATTTCGCACCTTTATTGAGTTGGCAAGTGCAACAATTTATAAGAATTTGCTGTTTTTCACACAGGCGCGCAACAACGGGAAGTAGTCATTTTCACGCAGTAGTGAAACACACGCGTGACAACATAAAACGACAAAATGGTCCCTGTCTCCTCCCTTACTTACTCCCTGATATTATGTAAAATTTGGCTGTTGTTGGCGGGACAGCTACTTCAACGATGTACAAGGTTATTTATACAGTGGTGCAGACATCAGGGATCACCCTAGGATTGAATTTCAATGAGACAAAATGTTGCATTTGCTTGATTTTAATGAGACATTCACCATTTTCATGAAACATTTCGGATACAAAGTCGAATGACCAGTGGTTGTTCGTAAACCGCGCACAGCGCTGGAGGCCACTAGGCAGGTCTGGGGGCATCAGATGTGATTTCCTGCATTCTGGCTCATTCCCAGTAGTAAAAGTAGTTGTTAAAGCATCCGAAATAAAGCGTGTCCGAATTTACGTTAACTTTTTGCGCTAACAGTTTTACTATTGCTTGCACCACTCCAGTACATAGTTAATCACGTCAAATCATTATAGATCGGGGGATAATGGTCAGATATGACTAGAAGTTGATGAATTATTATAAAAATGGCCATGTTTATTCATAATCAAACGAATTCAGTGCAACAATTTGTTCCATTTGTCATTTTTTCATGCGATTTTTGAGATTTTAATGCGAGAATATCGCGGAATATCGCGGAATTGCAGCCTAGAGTGATCCCTGGACATGCATCATATTGATTACAGAATTGTAGACTCACCTCATATGCTATAGGCATAACAATCTGCTGAAATGCAGCAAGATACTCAGGATCTCCCTTGCCACCCTGAAATAATAATGCCAAGTCATTTTAAATTATTTATTTCACTGTGCTTTTTATCAGGCCTTAGATCGATTGACTGAAAACAGTCTATTAAATCATTTTAGAATTATTTTATCATTAGAATTTTGTGTTTCTGGGTTTCAAGAACCTCACTACTCAATGTCCAGTTAAACCTCAGTGTGTTCTGAGAATACAATGAGCTTTCAATTAACTGGTTTCATTGGTCCAATTTTTATCAGTGAACCAATCAGAATGCTTCATTCATAATTTCCTTTGGTTGCTTCTATCATGACATCACTTTCTGGTATTATGACAGCACACCCTGGATAATTATGACATCACGTCATGCTATTATGACAGCACATCATGCTATTATGATGCAGCTCAATGTGTTCTCAGAACACAATGAGCCTTTTAATTGCTGTGAGCAACAGATTAAGAATATTTGTATCACTCATTGAGGAATGAGTTTCTTGAAATCAAGAATCACAGAATTCTAAAGATAAAATAATTCTAAAATGACTTAATAGACTGTTTGAAATGGATTTTAGTCGCACCAACAGCTAAATGTCATATCAGACCTTAGAGGTGTCATTTCGTTCACATAATTATAATAACGATGGTGGATATGGAAGGCAGGCAGGGTTTGATATTAACAGTTGTCCTCTTTTCCTGTGCCATGTAGATTCTACTGGGGACAAGTTAATTGTCCCAGATGACCTGTCCTACGGACAACTAAATTTTATAACAAGAAATGAATTTTACATCTTTAAAATTTGTGACTGAAAAAATGTCAAAACATTGGTGAGCACATTGTAAATGACAAATAAAAACCGTCTTGTTTTCATTGGTGGAATACGATCGAGGGAATGTAATGTCACTTTCATGATTGATCTTGTTTTTTGTATCACTTTTACATGAAGTGCGGGGACAAGTAAATTTGACTGGGGACAACTAAATTGGGTGTTACATGTCCTATGGTCAAGTTGCTGAAAAAAGTTAATATCAAACCCTGACAGCGACTGCCAAGTCTCCTTTGATACCATCAGTAAGTGCTCTATTTATTTAATGACCTTGTTGGCTTATAAAAACAAAAACATTTTGCATTTTCACTATTCAAAATGACACTTACAAACCGGAATTAAATTTACTTTTAGAGTTTTACCACTTTTATACTATCTACTAGGTTGTAATTCTATATAATTATTTTATTACAGACTGTTACTTTTATGTGCATGTATGTGTGCCTTGTAATTCCATTGCTGAAAACTCTTATATACATATGTTTAACTGTAATCTGTAAGATTTGTCTTCCCTGTGGATTGGACACACTGACAAGCATTCGGTATAAAATACAATGACCACAGCAAATGACAAATGTCCCCGAAAATTTTGACTCATTTGATCTTTGACCTTCAAGTGTGACCTTTGATCTTTGACCTCCAAGTGTGACCTTGACCTTTGAGGTACAGACCAGATTCTTGCACCTGACGCACCTTCTCACTGTGGTTAACATTTGTGAGAAGTTTCATGAAAATCCTTTCACTTGTGGCTGCGACATGATTGTTTTGAACGGAACTGTTTTGGACAGAAGGACTCAACGGACGAGCAGATGGACAGTGCAATTACTTTATGCCTCCCTTCAGCGGCATAAAAATTAAGACTGCATCTGTAAGATTTGCCTGCCTTGAGCATCGAACAAATTTATGTGGTGAATAATATTGATTTCAGCAAACTGTTAAAGTATTATGGTCTCCTTTGAGCTAATTTTAATATGACCACTGATGGTAGTTGACCAGTAATGGTCCTCAACCAGTAGTGAATTACAAATTAAACAAATTAAAATGAGTGGCTGCATAGAAAATGCACTTAACCTCATACACTTGTTTACAGGTGTTTACATGTGTTTACAGGTGTTGTATTTCACCTGTCAAGTAGAAAAGATGTTATATCGTATTTCCACTGTCCACAACCCACCCCCACCCACCCCTCACTCCCAGCCTTTTAGCGCCTCGGTGTTACTATAAGGGGAAATGTGTCAGTTTAAGTTGTTGTTGTTGTTTTTTTGTTTTTGTTTTTTCAGCTACCAATAATGGTAAGCCCATTTATTTTCCCCGTCAATGAGTGTGTTGTAGGTCGGGGAACCATCCCACCGCTCACTTTACTAATATAAATATAAACCTATTTTTCAACACACTCATTCCAGACAACTACATCATTCAATAGGTAAACAGGTTACTGTCTTATAATATGTTGAAATCTACCTTATCTAGTTTACTTTATATTTAAAAAGAAGATAATAAATCACTTTAATTATTTTGGTTTGTTATCTCTCTCTAATATAGAGAAAAAAATGTGTACTTCCACATGATAGCTTCCCATATCATGAGAGAAAAAAATTGGTGGGTGGGGGTGGGGTTGGGAGGGGTGTGCACGCATGTGTAAAGTTTGACCAGGTAAAAATATGAGGTTAACAATTTTTTGAAGTATGGACAGTTCTCAAGTAAAAATCTCCATAATTTGCATTATCCTCTATGTGATTTAAATAATACAAAAAAGTTTGACCATTGACCAGTGTTCCACAAACATGTTCAGTTCATTGTTCTTAAGAGCTATTTTTTGATTAATTTCATACATAACTGTTAAGCTTTTCTGTAAGTTATCAAATGATAATTTTTTTCCTAGACATCTGCTTCTGTATATATATCGCTTTAATTCTACTATTAAGATGTTTTTTTCACAGGACTGAAAGTTTTTGACACCAAAAATCAAAGTTGTTTCATTCAAGTCTAAGTATTAGTAACTTGAAGAATATACATTTAGCATCATGTATACCAATGTTTGTTGTTCATTTTCAAACAAAAAGTTAATTGTTTTTGTTGTTGAATAAATACTGAAAGATGATCCCTTGGAAGCAACAACACAAACAAGAAAGAAAAGCCACATGAGGGGTAATATAACTGGCAAAACCTCTCACATCCACTAGCACCGGCTTAAGCGGTATTTTACTTTAACGCTACAAAGAATGGGCTTGATGATCCCAAAGGACAAGTAGGTAATAACACTAATGATCTGTAGTCGGGGTGACTTTTTACAGCCTCCGAAACCTTCCAACATATAAGGAGTTATTTATCAAATCAATCAACAGTAATTTGATTGCTGATGAACCATAGGCACTTACATAATTCCAGGGAATGTTGACATTGAAGCCGAGCCCCTTGCCATCTCCAACCTCGATAGAGCCACCATCTGTGGACGTGGGGAAGAAGAAGCCGTTATCGTATCGATGTAGCGATATGTACAGTACACTGTAAATATGGAAATGGGAGGTAACATGCTTAAACATAAATTCCTTTTCTACCTAAATACGAAACTGTTAACATCTAGTTCTAGGAAAACTAAGTATGTGTGGGTATGTTTTAACTGTACACCATTACGTGGTCTGAGTATTAACTTCCATACCCCATCCAACCCCTACTCCAAGAAGCGAAAACAGGGATGGCTGGGGGTATGAAATAAAACCTTAATTTCGGCTTAAAAAGTTTGCATATTGTAAAATTAAAACATGTAATCGGTAATTTTAAACGGGTTGTCGCATTTTTTCAGTAGAACCCGTTTTTAAGCATGTTTTATAGTCAAAATATCCATTATAAAATCCTGCTATATAAGCTTTCCCATCGCTTAATGGATTTAAGGCGGGACCACGTAATGCAGCTAATTAACTGGATAAATGTATGGGGTTTAACGTCATTTTTAACAATTGTTCCAGTCATATCACGACGGTGTCTAGATGTAGCAGTGAGCTCAAAGCTAAACTTATAGTGCTGTCATGCTGGAATATCATATCCATAGACACATGACACGATACTTCACCCAGTCACATTATACTGACACTGGGCCTACCAGTCCTAGAACTACCATTTGCAAGAGAACTACTAGTACCATTCTTGGTATGGCCTGGCCAGGTATTGATTGATTGCTTGATGACTGCGTGCGTGCACGGCATGCACTCTACCAGAGAGCTAGAAAACTGAAACTAAAGACCTCAGTGTGATAAAATAAATCAAGAACCAAACATACCTTGGATCATCATAAAACATGTGTTGTGTACCGTTACCATGGTGAACATCCCAGTCTAAGATCAGCACTCTGTAAAATACAAGAACATGCATGGTGAGTTTTGTTTTCAATATAAAATTTAAAACAGGATAACTTTATTTTATTTACCATGCAGATAGGCAATTTTCGGCCTGATAAAGTGGGGGATCTAATAAATGTTCCTTTATCAGTCACTGAAATTGACACTGATAAAGCAAATGCAATTTGGAAGATGTAATGTCATCTGACGTCATCAAATGTGATGAAGACAAAAAAACAATACCATCCAAATCTTGAGCGTTACATTCTGTTTACTTGATAAAACTGGTACCATACATAAATTTGGAAAGTTTACATGATAAAACGAATATTATATCAGTGCCTTTAAACTATCAGTATCTTGTACTTGGCAGAGCCTCGCCAAGCCTCGACTAATAAACTTGACAGTAAAAGTTACTGACATAATATTCTTTATCACAGACCTAATAACAATTCCGTGAATAATTGAGAGAGAAGTTAGAAGGAAAAGTTAAGGTGCCACGTGATATTTTGGTTACTTCATTGGTTAAGATAGGAAGTTTCCTATCTGTTTATTAATATGTCTGTGTCTTTATATAATAAAAACAGATGGAATTAAATGAGAATATTTTAAGCATTCAGTTAAATCCCCAAAAATGTGACTGGTATGATGTTAAACATGCATAGGTCTTACCCACAAGAATTTACAATTGTTTTTTCTTACTGAAAAGAATAAAAATTTCAAAGTGAAACTGTCTATAATAAATACAATACATTAAATATGTTAAAGATGTAAAACATATATTTAATTTTATTTGTTATTGTTCAAGAGACAAATAACTTAAAACCTATTAACTAATATACATACTTTTTTGCATTATATTTTGTCTGTGCGTATTTGGCTGCTATAGCAACGGTGTTGAAGAAGCAAAATCCCATTGGTTTACCACATTCTGCATGGTGTCCCGGTGGCCTGAAGAAGATAATATTCAATATCAACTATAAACACAAATGAAACAACAACAGAAGGTATAGCAGACAAATTAACACCAAAACCAACAGCAGAAGCAACTGACTCAGGAAGCCTGCTTGTTAAACGGACACACGGGTATCTTGTTGTGTTTATCAAGCATCAAAATTAGCATCTCGATTTATTAATCCAGTTTATTACATTTCTATGAGTGAAAGATTGGGATCTCTCAGTGAAAGAATATTCATATTTAATCACTAAATATTAATAACTAACTCCGAACACAAAAATAAATAACTTCGACATTGTGTTATGACGTCAATAACGTGTGACGTCGACGACATCCGACGATAACGCTAACTAAAGCAAATAATTTTTAAAATCATACATAATCTGATTAAAGATGTAATAAATAATTTAACTGTTGTGATTGATTATATGGAAATCCTTCACTCGATGGTAGGCGTGTGTTGTTTTTTCACTCAGTCGTGCTCGTTCGTGAGAAGAACCACAGCCTATCATCTCGTGAAGGATTTCCCTATAATCGATCCCAGCAGTTAAATAATCTCTAAATCATTTTCACTTTATACCTCCTAGAATATAATTAAATAAAATTTAGAGTTTTTAATTTTTCTTCATTATTCTATCATAGTTGGTGCAATACAATCAATAGTTTTTTATACAAAAACAATTTGTTTTAATCTATTCTAATAATTAATAACAATGAAATTATGAAGAATAACTTAAACGGGACATCCAAAGTTTTAAATAATCAAGATTGTCTGGTGTCCCTTCAAATTTTGAAATGAAGTTCTATTACAATTGAACGGTAATATCATAAAAGCTGCCCCAACATACAATCCCTAACTGCACTTATGAAGGTAATTATCATTGATATTATATTGAACAATAGTGATACTTTTTCAAACTACATTATAAGGGACCGCCCGGTTTACGCCACCATTCGACGGAAGAGGCTAAGGTAAAATGTCTTGCCACAGAATCAATGAAACAAGGAAATGAGCAGCTGATTTATATGTATTATCAACCTACCTTACTATGGCAACTCCATTCCGAGCCTGAAATAGCACATAGCCTTTAAACCATAATACATTAATATGGATTTACTTTTATTTTCACATTTTTTTCAGAAAGCAAACTGCAAAATTTCACAATACAGCTTTTCTTTAACATTAAACCCATGTGCTGTGAAAATATTACAATTTATTTTATGATATGCAATGAAATACTGTATTTTATCAGTGAAATAAAGGTGTTATTCCACACATTGTCGTGAATAACATATTTGATTTCATCTCAAAAGTGAGAAAAAAAATATATTTTCACTCATGCTTCGCATTCGTGAAAATTTAATAAGTTTTCTCACTTCTCGATGAAATAAAATATGTTATTCACTCCAAAACAACAAATATCCTCTATGCATTTATTAATAAATGGATAACTTACAAACGTAATTAATATACCAGTAGTTAAATATCCATCAGATTATTTTTAATTGGAACATCATAAATAAACTCAAAATGGCAGCAAGAAAGATGATAACAAAACAAAGACACGTTTCCAGGCTGGTATTGACCAGAGTTTTCCTTTTGGGTCTTTTGGAAATGAGGGAAGGGCTCTTACAATTGGGAAAATTAGCATTGCAAACCTCTAAATTGAAAAAAAATCAAACAATTCTAAATTGGGAAAAATCAAACAATTCTAAATTGGGAAAAAACAAACAATTCTAAATTGGGAAAAATCAAACAATTCTAAATTGGGAAAAAACAAACAAATTGATTCTAAATTGGGAAAAATCAAACAATTCTAAATTGGGAAAAATCAAACAATATACATTTGAATGCTACTGTTTAACTTGCAAAGACATATCACAAAATATGATTAAAAAGTTTATTTTTCATATACATGATATATTTTAAAGCAGAAAAAAATGTTTCGCTTTTTTTTTTTAATTGTGAATAGTTTCTTTTCAGTTGGAAATAAACATACTTTTTGACATTGGGAATGGGGCCCCAAAATTAAGCACTCGACCCCTACAATGACTAGAAAGCTTTTATATTTGTCACATGTAACAAGTTGATTGTTACTTGGTGTTAAAAATATGTGAACATGTACACTATTTTGCATTATAATTTTAATAATTGATGACATTTAATGTATTCAGTCTATCACTTTGATGACAATATAAGCATAAACTCAAACTCTTAACTAGATTGTGCAGTCGATGGCGCACCATCACAAATCCCGCACACGCAATACAATCACATCTCTGACCCTGCCACATCCCCTATTATGACCTTTGGGCAAATTGTGTATAACACTGCTCTGAATAATGTTCATTTTGACATGCAACAAGACCCTTATTCAGAGAGAAATAATTTTTTACCCCACCCACCCCCTCTAGTGTAACCCCCAGGGCATTTCCTAGGAGTCCCATTCAAAATCCCATCTGTATAATCTGAGGGATCTCCAAGTTATGACCCAGGGACAATGTCCCCAGTGGTAGGGATAGATCAATGCCGGTTATATAGATGTATGTGCCTTATGTCCAGAGAGTGTATAGATGGTTATTGGGAGAGGATCTCAACAGTTTCCAATTTATGTCCCAGGAGTTATGTCCCCAGGGGTGGGAATAGACTCCAGGGCCAATGCTGGTTGGATGGTTGTATATATCCAGTAAGTGTATGGTTACAGAGTGGGTATCTCAACAGTTTTTAAGTTATGACCCTGGGGCTATGTCCCCAGGGATGGGGATGGACCACGCTGCCAATGCTGGTTTGACAAATGTATCTGTCGGGGATCTCAAAAAAATTATTAATAACAATCCCACCCCCTCAGGGCATGACCTAGGCATCCCATTCAAAATCCCATGTGCGATGTTTTATAACTCGAGTCAAAATTACACACACACAATTTCAGATCCTATGTTATACCCTTAAGGACTTATTTCATTTTCATATAAAATCAACCCAACCCTGCTAGCCCCGACCCCAGGGGTTTCATCATAATACCAAAAGTGTTGTGCACATCCCTGGAGCTAGGTAAATCATATTCTAAAGTATGAATTCCACAGCTTTATCTGTGTAGGAGGAGATGCATTCCATCATGCATGGACAGACAGACTCACGGACGGAGACATTAACATGAACCCCACGCAGAGATAATTAAAATGGTGCAGTAACTGTTACAGCTTTAATACATAAAACCGGGATAAGTAAGTAGATATTGTAATAGAAGCCGACCATTTAAGTCCTGCCCTTACCTGTCCAGTTAACACTGTGTCTATCACATTGAGGGTGCTGCCCACAGCCATCCGTGCGCACGTGTACGTCTCCTGTAACACATAGTGTATATATACTAACATTTATCAGATAGTGTATGTATTGCTTCTATAAATAGATCAACAGAGTAACACAGATAAGGAGAGTCAAAGTAAGCTCACCTAGCAGACACAGTTTTCTTGCATACCGGACAAGGATATCCGTCATTTTACAGGGGCTAGATATTTCCATCTCAACCTAGAGTCGAAAAATTTACGTGCGCCAACAACAAGTATGCAGGAAAACATGCAGAACGTTAGTAGCTGGCGGCATCAACACACAACATGTCTCTGATATGCAAGAAAAATAATCTATCATGGGTATACGGTTCAGATAGGGATAGGCTGAGCCTCGGTTCCGATAAAACACTTATACCTCAAAACACTTATACCTCGGGTTGGAATTCCATATCTTCACCGGATACCCATGAAAGATTCTTATAGTCTCACATTGTTACTGTTTTAGATAAAGAAAACATTTATACCAACTATGCATCAAGGAGTGAGTGCGAAACTATCGTATTCTGTTTTTTATTAGCCGGTTTGTGTAGCAAATCATATAAGTGGTCGCTCAGCTGAAAAAACGCTACCAAACAAGACCATGACAACAGTCTTACCCCTTGTTTTCACAGTTTTCATATTCGCGGTCTTTGTGTATTGATCGACAATTTGCTGATGAAATATCTCTGTGATTTTGTATTACACAGTAAATCAAACATAACACAAACAAAGACAAACACTTTAATGATCAATTTGTGAAACAATAATACTAGAGCATCGATAATAATTGATAATTTGCGTTACTGTTATAATTATTTATTGGAGAAATCTCTGAGTCATTTTCCAACAAAAATGGTGGCTGAAAACTCGCGAACATTTTAAGACGGCAATGAATTTACGAGACTTAGTCACATTTCATAATGCTGTATACTAAAAATGTCCTGAATCGGAGTATTTAAAAGTGCTTAAATAAATACTGCTTTCGAATATAATTCACAACAAATCAGATACCCACAGCAGAATTCAAACCAGGGATGGATGTTATGTACATTACCCTTATATAGTTTCAATCATTTACAAACAATGCAAACAAGTGGAAACAACTTACTTTACATAAAAATATAGAATTTAACTTGCTCTGTAATTCTTTCATCTTGAGTATATCTTTTTGCTCTAGTTCACTCATAAACTGTATATGCTCTGGGCTGTGACAAAACAAAATATTTGAAGGTCTTGAATAATAAGTAACATGCAAGGGAGATAATATACCATGGCTAAGTAACAGGCAAGGGAGATAATAGACTGGCTAATGCTTGGATGTTCTGGGTAATGCTTTATATCTATAATAAAGTCAAGTCTTTTTCAAAGCTGAAAATATAGATAAAAAGATTTTTTTCATATTTTTATAATATAATGTTAAAATCTGTATAATTCCTGTTTTTATAAAATGTATACGAGGGGTGTTTCAGATGTAATGCAATTCCACGTGTATCACGAAAAATACGTGCGATTATTTCATAAAAACCTGTTATTGTGTCAGATTAGCTTTCAACTACATGTGCACGAAATTGTGTTGAAAAATATCCAGTAATTTCCTAAAACAAGCTCTTTATAGCAGGTCCATTCATACCACTGTGTATAAATATGGTTGGTAAACGGTCAGAAAAATGGCTAGAAATTAGGACATACAAATGTATATAAAAGGGAGAGTTTGTCTGAAAATACCTGCCAAGACCATACATAGAGATTTGTGACATTTATGGAAGTGATGAAGTATCATATAGCACTGTTACCAGGTGGATTGTGCATATCAAATCTGGAAATAATGGATTAGAAGACAAGCCAAAATGTGGTCGACGAATCCAGGAATTAATTAAAGGAGATGCAAGATTGACCATTCGGCAGTTAGCTCAAAGATCGGCATCTCAACAGCACGGGTTCATTTTATTCTGAAGAAAGTGCTAAACGTTACTAAAATATGCGCAAAATGGATTCCACATTTACTGTCTGATGACCAGAAACGTGACCGCGTGAAAAAAGCCAAATGTTTATTGAGATGTATCCAAAATATGACATTAAACAGTTTTCTAACATCATTACTGGTGATGAAACATGGGTACATTTCTTTGAACCTAAGCGAAAGTGTGACAACCGAGTATGGGTGACTAGAAATGGAAATGCAAGGAGACCTGTAATTGCAAAGTGAACACAAACAACACGCAAAGTTTTGTATGCCATTTTCTTCTCTATTCATGGTCCAGCTATTCAAATTCCAATTCCTAAAGGTAGAAGTGTTACTGCTAAGTTTTACAAGAACGTTGTATTAAAGAAACTTGAAAAGTACTTCAAGGAAAGTCGTCCGAGGACTGGCATAAAGGGTGTCCATTTATTACATGACAATGCTCCTGCACACAAAGCTGAACTTGTGAGGACCAAAAAAAGGTGCGAGTCCTAGATCACCCACTCTATTCCACAGATTTAGCACCCTGTGACTATTTCCTATTTCCAAAGATGAACTCCTTTCTTGCGCTACTCGTCCAAAAACTCACTCGGATCTGCGGTGTTCCAGTACCTTAAAGGGGTACCCACTGAAGACTACAGAAAGTGCTTTCAAAACTGGATTAAAAGTCTAAAACGATGTGTAAAGGCAAAAGGAGAGTATTTCGAAGGTTTATAAATGAAATTTGATGTAAAATCATTTGAAAATAAAATTTTACAAACTGAATTGCATTACATCTGAAACACCCCTCGTATAAATATAGAAAAAATGTACCCTTTCCAAATATGCCCAAATCATATTTGGGATGAGTATCAAAGTTTCAAAAAACTTGACTTTACTTAGAAAGAACATTTTGTGAGGTTCTACAAAAGTGAGGTTCTACAAAAGTGAGGTTCTACAAAAGTGAGGCTCATTCCTCACATTACAAAAGTATGTTGGCACTTTTTCTCCAGGGAGTGTGTATGTGTCTTGCAGAGTGTGAAGACCCTCAACACACAGCTTCTCACTGTTAATCAGCTCTTGGATGAGCTGACCACTAAAACGTAAATAAATTGTGTAATGTATTTGGCACAAAAGTCGAAAATGGATGAAATCATGAACAAGTAATTGATTTTAAAATTTAACCAATCATTGACGAGTGATACATTGATTAATTATGTCTGTTAACCTCAGATTAAACATATTATGTAATATAATAATGGAAATAAACTATAATACTCTCTATTCCCTTTGTCAGTCTTAAACAACAGATAATCACTAAACTACAGTACTGTTATAACCAATATACTGCACTATTCTGCACTATACTCCTGCACATAATCCCCGTGATAGGTAGATAGATAGATAGATAGATAGATAGATCGGTCGGTCGGTCGGTCGGTCGGTCGGTGGGTCGGTCGGTAGGTAGGTAGGTAGGTAGGTAGGTAGGTAGGTAGGTAGGTAGGTAGGTAGGTAGGTAGGTAGGTAGGTAGGTAGATAGATAGATAGATAGATAGATAGATAGATAGATAGATAGATAGATAGATAGATAGATAGATAGATAGATAGATAGATAGATAGATAGATAGATAGATAGATAGATAGATAGATAGATAGATAGATAGATAGATAGATAGATAGATAGATAGATAGATAGATAGATAGATATACTTAATTATTTAGTAATTGTTAAGGAAAAATATTTAATTGATTTTCATAATTAATAATAAATTAAATTCAGTTATCACTAAGTGATCATTTCTGACATACATATGTACTAATTCTTGTTCCTGGTAATTATTCAATGATCACGTCTGATTTATCAGTTCTAGTTCCTGGTCATCAGTAAGTCTTATTTCTGACTTACCTATGTACTAATTCTAATTCTTGATGTTCAGCCAGTCGGCTCTGAAATGCATAAATATATCAACTTTACAAACCATGACTAATCCGACCAATAAAAGGTGTGAAAGTGGGTATCTGTGTTTGGGGGCCTTCTCTGGCAAATGTTTACTGCAAATGGTTTTGATTCCCTTCTCATCACACTATTTTCTAGAAGTGACACTTTTTTCACGTTTACTGAAAGTCTATGTGTAATTTAACAGTGACAACATCCAAAGTTTATCTAGAATTTGATTTTATGGTTATGATGCCCACTTCTAGACAAGGAGGTCACTAAGGACGTAAATCAACTTGGTATGGACAAAAGTATATTTCTGCTGTCACGGCATGTATAAACGTTTATTTATCATGCAGATAATTATTATGCACTTTTCTGCCTAATAAAGGGGTGACCTAATAAATTTTGCTTTATGAGGCACTGACCAATAAAGCAAATCAATGCGGAATCCTTCGCCATTTATTGTACGTAACGTTATCTGATGTCATGTACGTAATGCTATCCGAGGTCATAAAACAAACAAAAAATCAACAACATGGTGGCATCCTCGATAAGCATAACATTCTGCGAAATAGATAACAATAGTAATTCATACAGAAAATTTGGATAATCTACATGATAAATAGAATATTATGTCAGTGCCTTTTACTATCAAGTTTATTTGGCTCGGCCCGAAAACGTGGCAGAGCCTTGCCATTCTTCGTTTTCTATTAAAGCCTCGCGTAATAAAATTGATAGTAAAAGGCACTGACATAATATTCTCTATTTATCCTCGCTGTATTGCCCTGGAAATTATAGCAAGCAGACCTCGTCTCATCTGAAGGACTGGTAAGGTAGGAAATACTTTTCAAATGTTTCGATGATTAGCCTGAATTTGGTCCTGACTGGGATTGAATGCACGATCCCTGGGTTACTAAGTCGTGATGCTAACCATTGCACCACGGCGCTACCTTGTTGTCATGGCAAGCGTACATACCCCAGCTGGAAAAATTGTGTTAAAAATGCTTCAAATTCCCTTTCAACTGATTTAAAACAAAAACAAAAAAACAGGGTGCTTTAGTGTATGGCTACAATTAACTGATACATCCATGCATCTGTAAAATATTGGTGTCTTCTCTGTGAGTTGGCAACAAATGGAGAAGGAGGAGGTGGTGGGTAGAACTTAATCCGAGGCTTCTCTGACCTTACCAGCCCTTTTTACAATATTTCATCAGGCTGTGTATTAAAAAGCCACAAAAAAATGCTTTTAGGGTCAGAAAAGGCTCATATTAAGAAGAACTAAATAATTGTTGTTCAACACATTACATTACTTATCTAGAGACATTTCCAAAGGAAGAAAAACAAATGAGTCTGAGGTAACACTTCCATTACTATCGAAAGGTTAATCTGGCTCCTTTACAAACATGGAGAATAGACACATCAGTCTGGACTGCCCAGTCACTAGCTATATATCACAAGTTAATCATACCTTGACCTTTGACCGACTGACTAAAAACTCCATAGTTGTGTAATCAACATGTATACAAAGTTTAAATTATTAAGTTAAAAACTTGAGGAGATAAATTTAACCATTTTCAAGGTAATTTTTGAGTTCATGGGGAAGCCTACAATTAACTAATACTGTTTACATGAGATAAATTTAACCATTTTCAAGGTCATTTTTAAGTTCATGTGAAAGCCTACCTTTAACTGTTTACATGACTGTAAATTCCAGTCCTATCTTTAACTGTTTACATGGGTCAGCCTACATTTAACTGTATACATCAGGCAGATTACTTTAACTGCTTACATGAGATAGCCTACCTTTAACTGTTTACATGAGGTAGCCTACCTTTAACTGTTTACATGAGGCAGCCTACATTTAACTGTTTACATGAGTCAGCCTACCTTTAAAGGGGCTCTACCTATATTTTTTTGTCCACCAATTGATATAAACTTTACTTAATTATAAAGAGGACTATGAAAAAGGTAAATGGCAATAATTTCACCCAATGTAATATGCGTTTTGCTGGGGAAAAACAGGATTGAAAAGATCGGATTTTTGAAATTGTATTCTTAGTTGTTTTAGACAAGCCGATTACGGAGATTTTCCGATCTTATTCGTTTACAATCGGAACTACCTCGTCTGATTAGCGAAGAGTTCCGATCGATTCGTTTGCTATCGGAACTGCGCCGAATAGTTTGTAATCGCATTGTGCATGTCCGAGAAAATCGTAAAAACTCGTAGTTCTCCGGCAGGAATAAACGGCTGGGCAGCATTTTATTCAAGATATTGCTTTGATCATAATTAATAATTTACAGAACTGGAATACGAGCCATGTTTCTTTTTAGAATACTCATAAAATAGCTTTGTATACATATAAATGCAGCGATATTGAGTATTTAATATTTTACATTAAAAATCGCGTAGATATAGGTAGTGCCTCTTTAACTGTTTAAATGAGGCAGTCTACATTTAACTGTTTACATGAGGCAGCCTACCTTTAACTGTTTACATGAGGCAGCCTACCTTTGTTTACATGAGGCAGCCTACCTTTAACTATTTACATGAGGCAACCTACCTTTAACTGTTTACATGAGGCAGTCTACATTGAACTGTTTACATGAGGCAGCCTACCTTTAACTGTTTACATGAGGCAGCCTACCTTTGTTTACATGAGGCAGCCTACCTTTAACTATTTACATGAGGCAACCTACCTTTAACAGTTTACATGAGGCAGTCTACCTTTAACTGTTTACATGAGGCAGCCTACCTTTAACTGTTTACATGAGGCAGTCTACATTTAACTGTTTACATGAGGCAGCCTACCTTTGTTTACATGAGGCAGCATACCTTTAACTATTTACATGAGGCAGTCTACATTTAACTGTTTACATGAGGCAGCCTACCTTTAACTGTTTACATGAGGCAACCTACCTTTAACTATTTACATGAGGCAACCTACCTTTAACTGTTTACATGAGGCAGTCTACATTTAACTGTTTACATGAGGCAGCCTACCTTTAACTGTAAGCACCGTTCAGTAGGCCCCATTCCTGATGTTTGTTGTAAATACGAGAGATTCGCTCTGGCTTCTCTGGGTGCCTGAAACAAAAATGCAAAAACATGCATCTTCTGCACGAACTGGGGTGACATGGTAAAGTTACTGTTAAACATACACATACACATGTAGCTTACCTTTATCTTTGTGGAGGAAATTCAAATGAAAACTTCCCAAGATCTGAAAGTTTTGAAAGCTGATCTAGATTCATTCAATAACTCATATGGATATTTTTTAGATTGCAAACTGTAACCTCAAAGATGATGGGGATATTGTTCATGCAGGGTAATACAAGTTGGATTCAAATCTGTATGACATTAGTGTTATATAAATTAGACCGAAAGTCCGAAATGTTTTCTTTAAAAATTGCCAAAACATACGATTTTACATCCATATTATCATTTTATCCAGACCCCCATCAGCATAAAGAATCCCCTTCCTCCTTCCCCTTCGACACATTACCAAAAGGCGTAACTTGCAAATGCACCCAGCTACACCCCTGGCTTATTTCATAGGATGAAGAAAGATGGAACTCAAAGGCATTTACTACTTTTAACTCTAGACAATTTATACTGGATATGATAAATGCACTCACCCTGGATTATTTCGTGCTTTATGTTCTTTCATTCCGGGATCGTATACCAGGCACGTTCTGAAATATCAAATAAAAATGCACAATACACCTAACTATGGACAATACATTTAATTATGATAACTGTTTACCTGTCTATCTATTAAAGGTTTAAGAAATAATCTTTGTACTTCTGTTGGCGGAAGCATGAAACTAAAAAGCTTGGACAGTAAAACTTCAACCAATTTTTTCTTAGTATTAAAAGGTGCCATAATTCTGTTAAAATAAAAACATGAGTTATAAAACCTGGCTCTATGATTTTATCCAATGTGAAGTATCAATCCATTATGTGAAGTAGTTTTCAAGATACAAGATTCATACAAAACTTTAACCAGGAATGCAGACCTCACTAATTTTTTATTAACAGACAAACTAAAAATCAACTGACAAGCAAAAAAACATGTTCACAGATCATTTTACCCTATACCTTTAAGGTGGCACTAAACCCAGATGACATGTTTTCTTCTTTGAATTCAAAAGGTTAATTTTGCATTTACAATATGCAAGATTGGGGTTTATTCCCAAAAAATAACGGTAATTTAACGCACCTATGAGATGGAACGGGGTTTATTCCCAAAAAATAACGGTAATTTAACGCACCTATGAGATGGAACGTTGAGTGAAGTCTCGGCAACGAGAGCATCGATAGTGACGTCCCATTTACTCTCCGCTTTCCTGAACTCCTCCTCTATATCATACGGATATGTGTAGGACAGGGAATACTCCTTGGGCTTGGTCTCCGGTGTCATGAACACCACCCACTCCCTGCAATGTAGGGTTATAATCACATTATGTGTATAACAGTAAATATTCCTTGTGTTCGATCTTCCGTGTCACAAACACAATACGTTGTGAGGAATATTTTCTTGGGTTTGATCTTCTGTACCATAAACACAGTATGCTTCCTGCAATATATGTTCAGGATCAAATTACATATATAGTAACCAATATTCCTTGGGCTTGGTGGCATGAGTAAAAAATACCTCTCCCTCCCCACAATATATATTCATGGTTGTATGACATCGATAAATCCTTAGGCAGGTCTCAAACGGCATAAACACCTTATGCTCCCTGCAATACACCTTGGTTATAAACACTGCTCCCTTACTGCAATTAATGTTTAGATTAATAATATTCTTATGATTTCAATGTTTATTACACAATGATGTCATGCAACTGTTGACGTTATCGACGTCATTGTTGATGTGCGTGACTTTTATCTGACTCAATGTTTAAGATCAGGCTTTTCGGTACTCATGATCAATGCAGATAACCTTATTTGGTCTACAAGAAGTAGTTTTTCTGCATAATTTGCATATTTGCAATCATTAATATTAAATATTAAAACAGTTAAAAGCAAATGTTTTTTGCATAATAATAACAATTGATTAACATGATTAAATGGCACCAATAATACATAAATTGTATGGCAAAATAACAGCAAACATACATACACATGCATTAGACAAGAGACACACTTGAAAATTCACAAAGAATGGCAGGTTTGTGCTTAAATGAAAAACAAAATTCTGTTTTTGAATTCATATATAAGTCAAACTCTTAATTAATAAAATCTCCTAAAATCTCTCGTGTTTTACTTTCACAGGATTGAGAAAGCTCATTTGGTCATTCCTTGGCATTACCTGGGAGGGTCAATATCCACGCCTTTATACTCGCAGTCTATGTCTTCCTCGAGGTCCGGCTGGTATGTAAGGCATCTCCAGTATGGGGTTAGGACCTTTATCACATTCAATATACTCTCGGTCACACTGAAACAACACCTTAATCATGGCATTACTTCAGATACAGGATATTTCCAGTGGTTTAATTGCGTCAGATCGGTACCTAGTCCAGCATCCACCACCTTTGTAATCGTCTTCCAACTTATTTTGCAAGTCAACGTATTACCTTTCATGAGTGTGTTAGAGGGAGGACAAATTAGCCTGGTACCTGGTAAGCAAAGGTATAATGGCGCACCAACATTCCAGGCCACTCTCCATCTACATCTAAATAAATTAAAATCTACTGGTACCCGAAAACACACTTATGACTGCATTTTAGTTAATCGGTACCTAGCACACTAATGTCTGGTGTACTCTGGCATATATGTTATTGAGTATATTGTAGTCCCCGAGGAGTTAGACATAAATGTTGCTTCTATGGATGGAGACACTCAGAATTCCCCTGGTATGATCGCCGCCACATCTCCAAAATTCTCACCACTACCCAGTGGAACAAAACATTGATAAGTGCTCTCTCCTTACAATGGCAATTTTAAAATATGCCTAATTTTGCTTTTTCTTATAAGTACTAGAAGAGTGTTGCAAGGAAAACTTATGTCACTCCCCACTCAGCAAGGACAATCTAACTATACAGTTTCAAAACAGAGAGTGCAATCCTTTATGAATAACGGAGCAGAAACATTTATTAAGTTTTATGAAAAAGGGGCATAACTCTGCATTGAAAAAAAAAGCAACAAAGAAGAACTGTATAAATGCTCATGACAATAGGTCAATATTTTGCCAAGTTAAGAGCTCGGCCAGGTTGCAGATTAAAGTTTTATGAAAAGGGGCATAACTCTGCTAAAATACAAGTTATTGGACATGTGTTACAGCATTCTTGGAATAAGGACGTTTTATGAACTATAGGTCAAATACTTTTCAAGTTATAGCAAAGTTAGGTTGCAGGCAGATCTAAGCTTGACAGACGATGACAAAGTCATTTTTTTTAAGTGTCTGCCATGCTACCCAATAAACGGTAGTAGGATGCACGACCCATTTCCGATGATGATAACAATTTTATTGACACTTCGCCAGCCCAACTCATGATTACACCTGACAATTTCTGGTTATTGCATACTGTTTTCTTGTGTCATGAGATGGGCGGAGCTAAGTTTCTTTTGAAGCAAGATATTTCAAGCGGAAACCATTGATTAAAAAAAGAACATGTTGGAAAATATACAGTTGTTACAAAAATGCTTAAAGTGGCGTGATATACTTCTTTTCGGTGAGTTTTATGCATGTAAGGTTTATTCAATTGAAATACAGAGGTTGTTTATGCAGGCATTTATGCAGGCATTTAGAGGTTGGATGGAGTTGTTCCAGATACTTTACCTATATTTCCTACAGGATGAATCCTAGCACTATGGTAAGTACACGCATATACGTCCCTAAACAGCTTATAACAACATACCACCAGTTGGCAACCATCTTACCTATCTGAGGGTTCCTGGGTAGGGCTCAGTAGGGGACATGGGTCCCCCAGGAGGGACCTCACAGTCAGGGCAACACTTTCGGATAGCGACTTGATATGGTATCCTCCCTGCAAATTTAAAACAAAAAGATGACACTTTGAGAAATTCATTCCCTCTAGTCATTTTCTGGACAGATCGGGTTGAAAGCTGTTTAAAGCTTACAATAACGATATCATGTGATGATTTTCATTGGGTGGACAATAATCTCTGTTATTATACACTGACTTATGGAAAGGTTAATGTCATAATGTTTATGAACAAGCAGAATTTGAATTGAGGTATAACGGCGCACCAACACAAAAAGGTTATATGGCACCAAGAGGAATGAACATTCCAGGCTCACTCTCCATTTACATCTAAATAAAAATACACAGAATGGGCCTAGAAACTTCACACCTGCAGAGATGCTGCAAATTCTATTGTAAACACTACATTTATGAACAAGAAATGAGGCAATTCCACAAGTATTGTTTTAATTTAACCAATCATATTAAATTGACCTTCATTCTACTTCATTCAACTAAATATTATCATCATTTTACATGTTTTAGAGTAAAAAAAAGCTTCACACCAATCATCAACAACTAGAAAAAAACTTTAATGTTAATGTTCTCTTTCCAAGAAAAACATAATTCAAACACTACGTTTCTCATAGTCATAGTCAATTAATTGTAATTTGCATAAAAACTTTCAAGTGCATTTTCTGAGAAAATGAGACATAACTCTGAATAGGATGGACCAAAATACCTCGTCTTTATTTTGTACTTGAAAAGTCAAGCTAAACATTTAACAATAATAATGCCATTATTGCTTCTCTCTAGTTACAACTATACTATAACTCACTTCCAGTACAACACAGACCCTTCCCTCGGCTAGAGCAGACACCGTGTGTACAAAGTGGGCATATGCCACTGGCGATACCATCATCTCACCCTGTAATGAGGAAAAAACAACAGTTTATTGGCCTGAGTAGATATTATATTATAACAATTTTGGGGGAATATTTCAGCCTTTAAATTCAGGAAATCAAAATTGAAGAAATAAATTCGGAGTGAAAATCAGCATTTATAATTTACAGTTTTAGTGCACACGAAGCACGCAGATGCTCAACTTTCAAAACCTAGCTTATTTATTGGAAAATGATGTTGAAGGATAATTGTCAAACAGAATTATTGCACTTGTTAACCAAATTTTGTAGGTATAAAAGGCATAAATTCTTCTTAAAACTTCAAGATTGCCATGTGGCAATAAAATAATAAAATATTATTTTAATAAAATAATAGAAGATTATAAAATTTTCATTATTTTTTTTGAAATCAATGTTAAAGGGACACGCCACAATTTTTAAGACATTATCATTTTAAGCATTAAAATTAGCATGGATACCAATATCATTTTTACTTTAAGTCCTACAATTAAATAAAAGGTATTAAAATTTGGATTTTTAAATTTTCTTCATTATTCTTTAAGCTTTAAATATATTATTGGTGCAGTATAATCAACTATTATCTATATTATTGGTGCAGTATAATCAACTATTATCATTAAACATTTAATCTAAAACAGTTATTTTGTTACTTATATATACAAATAATTCTTAATAATGATTTGCAAAATTGCAAGTTATGTAAAGAAACTAATGAGATGCTGGGAGTTTTTAACAAGAGGCCCAAGAGGGCCTGTGGACGCTCTACTGGCTAAAGATAAAGTTTATGCACAAGGGGCCATAACTCTTTTAAATATCGTTCAACCAGAACATGGTGATGACATAGGCAACTAGGCTTGGTACTGATTGTCCCTGACAAGTTCCATTGAAATCCAGCCAGAGATTCAGGAAAACTAGTCTGTACAAAGTTAGTGTATTAAAACTTTTAAAGGGCCATAACTCTGCCAAAATTCATTCAACCAGAACATGGCAATGATAGTTGCAACTAGGCTTGGTACTGATCATCCCCATCAAGATTCGTTAAAATCCAGTAAGGAGTTCAGAACAGACTAATCTGGTTTCTCTATTAAAACCTATAAAGGGCCATAACTCTGACAAAAATCATTCAACCCGCATATGGCGATGATATGCAAAACTAGGCTTAACTAGTGACCTAGTTTTTGACCCCATACCCATTTTCGAACTTGACCAAAATATAATTAAGACAACATTTCGACAAAGTTTCATCAAGATCGGGCCAAAAACATGGCCTCTAGAGTGTACTAGTGACCTAGTTTTTGACCCTGTGTGACCCTGTGTGACCCATTTTCGAACTTTAGCAAGCTATAATTGAGACAAATATTCTGACAAAATTCCATGAAGATCGGGTCAAAAATATGGCCTCTAGAGTGTACACACGGTTTTTCCAAAGTTTGACCTAGTGACCTAGTTTTTAACACCATGTGACCCATTTTTGAACTTGACCAAGATATAATTAAGACAAACATTTTGACAAAGAGTGTACACAAGGTTTTTCCAATATTTGACCTAGTGACCTAGTTTTTAACCCCATGTGACCCATTTTCAAACTTGACCAAGATATAATTAAGACAAACATTCTGACAAAGTTGCATCAAGCTCGGGTCAAAAATATGGCCTCTAGAGTGTACACAAGGTGTTTCCAATATTTGACCTAGTGACCTAGTTTTTAACTTCATGTGACCCATTTCCGAACTTGATCAAGATATAATTAAGATAAACAATTTGACAAAATTTCATCAAGATTGGGTAAAAAATATGACCTCTAGAGTGTACACAAGTTTTTTCAAGTATTTGACCTAGTGACCTAGTTTTTGACCCCACATGACCCATTTTTGAACTTGACCGAGATTTCATTGAGACAAACATTCTGACAAAGTTTCATCAAGATCGGGTCAAAAATATGGCCTCTAGAGTGTACACACGGTTTTTCCAAAGTTTGACCTAGTGATCTAGTTTTTAACACCATGTGACCCATTTTTGAACTTGACCAAGATATAATTAAGACAAACATTTTGACAAAGCTTCATCAAGATTGGGTCAGAAATACGGCTTCTAGAGTGTACACAAGGTTTTTCAAGTATTTGACCTAGTGACCTAGTTTTTAACCCCATGTGACCCATTTTCAAACTTGACCAAGATATAATTAAGACAAACATTCTGACAAAGTTGCATCAAGCTCGGGTCAAAAATATGGCCTCTAGAGTGTACATAAGGTTTTTCCAATATTTGACCTAGTGACCTAGTTTTTGACCCCACATGACCCATTTTCGAACTTGACCGAGATTTCATTGAGACAAACAATTAAGATAAAACATTCTGACAAAGTTGCATCAAGCTCGGGTCAAAAATATGGCCTCTAGAGTGTACACAAGGTTTTTCCAATATTTGACCTAGTGACCTAGTTTTTAACTTCATGTGACCCATTTTCGAACTTGACCGAGATTTCATTGAGACAAACATTCTGACAAAGTTTCATCAAGATCGGGTCAAAAATATGGCCTCTAGAGTGTACACACGGTTTTTCCAAAGTTTGACCTAGTGACCTAGTTTTTAACACCATGTGACCCATTTTTGAACTTGACCAAGATATAATTAAGACAAACATTTTGACAAAGAGTGTACACAAGGTTTTTCCAATATTTGACCTAGTGACCTAGTTTTTAACCCCATGTGACCCATTTTCAAACTTGACCAAGATATAATTAAGACAAACATTCTGACAAAGTTGCATCAAGCTCGGGTCAAAAATATGGCCTCTAGAGTGTACACAAGGTTTTTCCAATATTTGACCTAGTGACCTAGTTTTTAACTTCATGTGACCCATTTCCGAACTTGATCAAGATATAATTAAGATAAACAATTTGACAAAATTTCATCAAGATTGGGTAAAAAATATGACCTCTAGAGTGTACACAAGTTTTTTCAAGTATTTGACCTAGTGACCTAGTTTTTGAGCCCACATGACCCATTTTTGAACTTGACCGAGATTTCATTGAGACAAACATTCTGACAAAGTTTCATCAAAATCGGGTCAAAAATATGGCCTCTAGAGTGTACACACGGTTTTTCCAAATATTGACCTAGTGATCTAGTTTTTAACACCATGTGACCCATTTTTGAACTTGACCAAGATATAATTAAGACAAATATTTTGACAAAGCTTCATCAAGATTGGGTCAGAAATACGGCTTCTAGAGTGTTCACAAGGTTTTTCAAGTATTTGACCTAGTGACCTAGTTTTTAACCCCATGTGACCCATTTTCAAACTTGACCAAGATATAATTAAGACAAACATTCTGACAAAGTTGCATCAAGCTCGGGTCAAAAATATGGCCTCTAGAGTGTACATAAGGTTTTTCCAATATTTGACCTAGTGACCTAGTTTTTGACCACATGACCCATTTTCGAACTTGACCGAGATTTCATTGAGACAAACAATTAAGATAAACATTCTGACAAAGTTGCATCAAGCTCGGGTCAAAAATATGGCCTCTAGAGTGTACACAAGGTTTTTCCAATATTTGACCTAGTGACCTAGTTTTTAACTTCATGTGACCCATTTTCGTACTTGACCGAGATTTCATTGAGACAAACATTCTGACAAAGTTTCATCAAGATCGGGTCAAATATATGGCCTCTAGAGTGTACACACGGTTTTTCCAAAGTTTGACCTAGTGACCTAGTTTTTAACACCATGTGACCCATTTTTGAACTTGACCAAGATATAATTAAGACAAACATTTTGACAAAGTTTCATCAAGATTGGTTCAGAAATACGGCTTCTAGAGTGTACACAAGGTTTTTCCAATATTTGACCTAGTGACCTAGTTTTTAACTTCATGTGACCCATTTCCGAACTTGATCAAGATATAATTAAGATAAACAATTTGACAAAATTTCATCAAGATTGGGTAAAAAATATGACCTCTAGAGTGTACACAAGTTTTTTCAAGTATTTGACCTAGTGACCTAGTTTTTGAGCCCACATGACCCATTTTTGAACTTGACCGAGATTTCATTGAGACAAACATTCTGACAAAGTTTCATCAAAATCGGGTCAAAAATATGGCCTCTAGAGTGTACACACGGTTTTTCCAAATATTGACCTAGTGATCTAGTTTTTAACACCATGTGACCCATTTTTGAACTTGACCAAGATATAATTAAGACAAATATTTTGACAAAGCTTCATCAAGATTGGGTCAGAAATACGGCTTCTAGAGTGTTCACAAGGTTTTTCAAGTATTTGACCTAGTGACCTAGTTTTTAACCCCATGTGACCCATTTTCAAACTTGACCAAGATATAATTAAGACAAACATTCTGACAAAGTTGCATCAAGCTCGGGTCAAAAATATGGCCTCTAGAGTGTACATAAGGTTTTTCCAATATTTGACCTAGTGACCTAGTTTTTGACCACATGACCC
>JAWPHD010021873.1:0-26879 GCA_037043455.1 Cyrtodaria siliqua
CAGTATAACTCTTTTTTTTCGCTCGCTTCGCTCGCTCGACGCATAATGGCTATTGAGTGGTTTCATTAACACATTGATAATTCCTTTTATTTGAAACCGGACTTTTTACCCTATCAATGCACTACCGCAACCATTTTATGAGGCTAGAAACGGACCCGAAAATTACCAAATTCTTACGCCCCCCCCTAAGCTGAAATCCTGGATCCGCCCCTGCTTTAAACTTTATAAGCTCCTCTAAGTGGATCTAATATGTTGCACCACTATGTATATTTTTCCATAAAAACACCGAAGAAATTGTATAATAAACTATAGAGACCTTGTACAATTCCAACGCACTGTTTGATTTCACCTTTCACTGTTAACGAGCACACACTATACACTATAACAATTTATGAACTCAAAGTGGGTTACGCTGTGTATCCACGTTAAGTTTAAAACACTGTAATATTGTATAGCACACAATAGCAACTACGGTATGTACTATTTAGAATTGTAACGCACTGTGTCGTTAAAACACTGTAGTACTATACGCTTTTAGAATCACGCTGTACTAGTATGTTAATGTATTAAGTAATGTAATGTCAGTGTATTATTCTCTCTTAAGAAGACTAGGGACATGGCAAATAAACGGTTAAAGGTAATTCTAGTTGTGTAAATCATCTTAAAACTGATAATGAAGATATTACATCTGTCAAAGATATTACAAACACTTTGGCGGAAACTTTTTCTTCTTCTGAAAATTGTCAACCAAATTTTCTAAAAAATAAGAAACTGAAAGAACAGAAGAAGCTGAATTTCAAGTCTAAAAATTTGGAGAAATACAATAGAAAATTGTTTTAAATTTTCTAAATCTAAAACTAATTGTATGCATTTTTGTCAACTACGCAAACATCATGGAACTGTTCACTCTCAAAGAACTTCGAGAATCCCTTAAATATGAGCTGGTCCTGATGATATCCATTACCAATTATTAAAACATTTACCTGAAACCGGTCTCTCTACACTTTTTTTTTTTTTTTTTTTTTACATATTTCTGTGTTGTTTTTTCTTACATTTCTTACATAGCTTATTACACATATATGTTGCCCTCACACACCCCACCCCCACTCAAAACTCGAGATTTGTTATTTTATTTTTCATATTTCTGTGTTTTTTTGGTCAATTCTTACACATAGATATGTTGCACCACCCCCCCCCCCCCCCCCCCCCCCCTCCAAACTGGTATATTTTTTATTTTTACATATTTCTGTGTTGTTTTGGTCAATTATTACACATAGCTTCTTACACATATATGTTGCACCCCACACCCACCCACCCCACCTCCACCATCCCGCCTTCCCACCCCACTCGAAACTCAATTTTTTGTATTTTTATTTTTACATATGTCTGTGTTGTTTTGGTCAATTCTTACATAGCTTATTACACATATGTTCCCCCCCCACCCCACACCCACCTCCACCTCCACCGCCCCGTCTTCCCACCCACCCACCCCACTCGAAACTCTATTTTTTTTTACATATTTCTGCATTGTTTTGGTCAATTCTTACACATATAGCTATGTTGCCTCCCCCCTCAACCCCCCACCCCTCCCCCCACACCCCACTCGAAACTTTTTTTTTTGTATTTTTTTACACATATAGCTATGTTGAATGTTGGATGCGCAAATGCTCTGCCCCCCCCCCCCCCCATTATTTGGATATTAATATTTTAATTTGAACGCAATCATTTACATATAAAACAATTTAGATTAAATTCAGATACACAGATGAAATATCAATAAAAAAATGACCACAATAAAAATTGCCAGATATCAGCTCCCTCCCCGAGTTGCCCTTCGACCTCAAATTTCTTTAAAATGACATCAATTTTGGATTAAAACAGATAAAAATAATAAAATTTCACATAATTTTATATCGGCCCAAGTTTCTATACAAGCCCACCCCACATTGTTTTAGCCTTGTTTTCTGATGGTATATACTAGCTTTATAATTTATTATTCTCTAAAAATCGAATAGTCCAGCTGCGCTGTTCTCCGACAGCTCTTGCTTTTAATTAATACTTCATTTCTTCATCTTTCATTAGTTTTTGCGCACAATATGACCTGTTTATATGTCGTCGTGCCGTAAAACACCATTCATCCATTCATTCTCCCTATGCACTCTATATCAATTAGGTATATATAATATTGTTTAAACTATGAAGTCATATTTTAGATATACTAAATGTCAGCGTACTTGTTTCCTATTCTTAGATTGGAAAACCGGAAACCGGAAGTGAGGAAAATACATTTTGCAAACGTTTAATGTATAAGTAGCTAACAGTATCAGAACTCTCCCACAATGAGAATTGTAGAAAGCTAGAGATACCCTTTTTGTCCTAACTGGCTGTGCTGGTTGAGCCGTTTAGTCTTAATGAACTATTATAAAATAAAATATTTGGGTACTCTTAAAATGTCCGTATTGCACGATACTGTTGAAGTATTTGTCAAGATTATGTATTATGTACGTATGTAATGTCAGTAAACTATACTGTACTATTCTAAAGCGCCAGTGCTCATGTTGAACTAGATTTTCTCGTGCATGCACGGTCAATGCAGATGCTCAGCCTAAATCGGGTAGAAAAGCTATTGTGTTATCGAATCAGGTGTGAAGTGGATAACAATGGGAATTAGCTTAATTTAGATTTAATTCTCACCGAGTATAGGTGTCCCAACCAGAAATGCAATATTGGCCAATTTGAAAGTTAGATTTAGCCTTATAGCAAAACTATAGAAAAACTATTGTTCAATAAAAACTGAGCCTGTCCTCGAAAGAAAAAGGATATTTTGGATATGAAATATGATAGATATACCGCACGACGGGGTGGACAAATCCTACCCGCTATACAGTATAACCCTTCTTCAACAAGCAATCCATATGCTGTTTGCAATCCGAATGACTTCAAAATACAAACACAATCTGTGATGAACTGCTAGTTATAGAAATTAAGGTTTAAACTAACTCCGAATATTAAAATGAATATTAGAATAAAACGTATTATTGTACTGGTGTAAATATCCCAGTAAAATATAGAAGTAAACAAGAAATATCACTAAGTGATAAATGCCCCCAAGTGTCCTTTGACCTCTAAATATGACCTGGATGTTGTGCACGACATGTCGTTTGGGTTGTGGTGAGCACTTGTGCCAAGTTATTTGAAAATCCGTCCAGGCATGCAAAAGTTATTGACCGGACACGATTTGACTTTTGACCTCTAAGTGTGACCTTGACCTTGAAAACCTGGGTTTTGCGCGCGACACATCGTCTTGATATGATGATCAGTTGTGCCAAGTTATTTAAAAATCCCTGCAGTGGTTGGGACGTTAATGTCCGGACACAAAATTGCGTACCTGTTTTTGACCTATAAACTTCAAGTGTAACCTTGACCTTTGAGGTACGGATCTGTGTTTTGCGCGCTACACATCGTCTTGTTATGGTGATCACTTGTGCAAAGTTATTTAAAAATCCCTCCAGGGGTTGTGAAGTTACGGCCCGGACACGAAATTGCGTACCTGTTTTTGACCTATGAACTTCAAGTGTGACCTTGGACTTTGAGGTACGGACCTGGGTTTTGCGCGCGACACATCGTCTTGTTATGGTGATCACTTGTGCAAAGTTATTTAAAAATCCCTGCAGGGGTTGTGACGTTACGGTCCGGACACGAAATTGCGTACCTGTTTTTGACCTATGAACTTCAAGTGTGACCTTGACCTTTGAGATACGGACCTGAGTTTTGCACGCGACACATTGTCTTGTTATGGTGATCACTTGTGCCAAGTTAATTAAAAATCCATGCAGGGGTTTTGAAGGTAGTCTGGACACGAAAAGCGGAATGACGGACAGACAGAATCTGGACGGACAGACGATCGGACGGCCAGTGCGATTACTATATGCCCCCGAAATTTTTTCGGGGGCATAAAAATAATTCACACCAGTAGACCGGTAGGCAAACGACGTCTTACCCGGTCGAGTGCATAGGTGAGAATTTTACGCATCGTTGTCCGCCTTATATACCGACTTTTGGGATGTTCGTCAATTTGAAACTACTTCACACGTGACTCATTCATATTCATGAGTTTTTACCAGTTAAAATAGGGACTGTGTAGCTTTAAGCAGAGATTTAACATTCAAGGAATGGCCAGTACTGTTACAGGGACATCATTTGAAGAACAAGAAATGTGACCAATAAGTGACAAATGCCCATGAACATTTTGTTTCTGGCGGTAATTTTTACTCATTTGACCTCCAAGTGTGACTTTGACCTTTGAGGTACGGAACCGATTCTTGCAAATGACACGCCTTCTCATTGTGGTTTATATTTGTGTGAAGTTTCATGGAAATCCCTTCAGTTCTTTCAAAGTTATGGCTAGGATACGATTTTTGCAGACGGAATTGTTTCGGATGGAAGGATGAACGAACGAACAGATCCATTCAGGGGCATAATAATACATAAATGAACAATTGTATTTCAGAGATTTAATAGTTTATTGAAATAAGCAAAACATAATATCAATGCAACAAGAGGCCCATAAACGCCTTAAAATGCTCTATTGGTTATTATGGTTCTTATAATAGCTGAGAGGAAGTCACATACAATTTCTTTCACTGAATGCCAAATTATGTTTAACTCAAATTACCCTTGATAACAAGAAACTTGTCCGAACTAAATAAACCAAAAGAAGCATATGGCCCTGATTCGCTCCCCTGATGACCTTCGTCCACTCTGAGATGAAAACTGATTTTTTTTTTATATAGAGCCATGGTCCACTGTTAACACTTGCAACAGTAACACAAGTTGGTCAGATATCAGATAAAAGAGGTATTGTAAGTTCGGAAGAAGATTGTTTGAACATGTTAAAGATTTTTCAATATAACTCTTTGACCCTAGCCATAATTTGAACCAACTTGGATTAGGATCATATGCTTATGCTACATGCAATTTATAATAGCTCAATGCCTTGAGGTTTCAGTGAAGAACAATTGTCTTTTTCTGTTAAAGTCTATGAAAAATAAATACCATTGGAATGGTGCGAAATTTCACCTTAGGGACAACATTTGAATAAATTGGTAGGAGACTATAAGCGTATGCCACATGCTAAAGATTAGACCTATAACTCTTGTAGTTTCAGAGCGTAAGATATTTAAAGATTTTTCTATATAACTCTATGTAAGTTGTGCCCCTAGGGAAGAGACCAGATTTTACCCCAGGGTCACCATCTAAACAAACCTGGTAGCGGGCCATAAGTTTTTGTTACATGCAATATCTATGCCTTGTGGTTTCAGAGAAGATTTTTTTTAAAGTTTTTACCTATTTATCTAAGTAAAACATGTGACCCCAATAGCTGGGGTCCAAACTGACCTCAGTCGCCATTTGAACAAATTTAATAGAGAACCATAAGCTTATGGACATGCACAATATTAAGACCTCTAGCTCTTGTAGTTTCAGATGAGAATGTTTTTTATTAAAGACTTCCTATATAACTACGTAAAATCGTGACTTACGGGGTCTGGATCCCAGGGTCATTATTGCAACAAACTTGTTAGCAGACCATATGCTTATGCTACATGCAATATATGAGAGCTCTATGCCTTGTGGTTTCAGAGAAGATTTTTCAAGTTTTTCCCTATATAAGTTTACGTCAAACATGAAAAATCTCTATATACAAGACCCTCCTTAAAAAAAAGTTGTTTGCTGTGCTCTGACACAAAAAGCTTTAAGTGGGTAGGTAGGTAGGACTTTTTTCTTTTACCAAGTTCTCTAACAGTGGTGAAAGCACCTAAAAAAACATAGAGATTTGCAGCCCCGCGATGTTAAAAAATGTAAAAATAAAATAAAAATGTAGTCCCACAAATTCTTTAAAAACAAGAGGCCCAAGACGGCCTGTAGACATTCTACTGTGTAAAGATGTCATATTTAGCCTTTTCCTATATAAACTTTGGGTCGCCACGGTGGCCATTTTGATTTTTGCAAGAAAACAAAAAAGACAAACTTAATAGATGCCAACCGTTGTGATAAAGTTTCAACAAAATCCTTCAAAAGGTTTCAGAGAAGATTTCATATTTAACCTTTTCCTATATAACTCTATGTAAACCTTGGGTCACCATGGCAACCATTTTGATTATTCGATGATAGCGAAAAACACAAATTTGATAGAGGCCAACCCAAGGAACATGTATATGATATTTCACTGGAATGGATTAAGTGGTTTCGGAGGAGATGTCGTTTGAAATGTCTTTAAATTTGACCTAATTTTAGCCATGGTGGCTATTCTGGATGACCGACGGCCGTGAAAAAAATAAATCTGAGGAGGACTATCCCAAAGATCATTGTGATTAAGTTTCATCAAAATCCTTCAACCGGTTTCAGAGAAGATGTCATTTTTAGCCTTTTCCTATATAACTCTATGTAAATTTTGGGTTGGCATGATTTTGATTATTCGACAATAACTATTCGACAATAACGAAAAACACAAACTTGATAGAGGCCAACCCAAGGAACATGTTTATGATATTTCACAAGAATGGAATAAGTGTTTTCGGAGGACATGTTGTTTGAAATTTCCTTAAATTTGACCTAGTTTTAGACATGGCATCCATCTTGGATGACTGGCCGCCGCGAAAAACACAAATCTGAGAGGGACTATCCCAAATATCATGGTGATTAAGTTTCATCAAAATCCTTCAAGCGGTTTCAGAGTAAATGTCATTTTCAACCTTTTCCTATATAACTCTTTGTAAACTTTGGGTCGCCGTGGTGGCCATTTTGATTATTCGACGATAACGAAAAACACAAACTTGATAGAGGCCAACCCAAGGAACATATATATGATATTTCACAAGAATGGAATAAGTGGTTTTGGAGGAGATGTTGTTTGAAATTTCCTTAAATCTGACCTAGTTTTAGCCATGATGGCCATCTTGGATGACTGGCAGCCGCAAAAACCACAAATATGAGAGGAACTATCCCAAAGATCATTGTGATTTAAGTTTCATCAAAATCCTTCAAGCGGTTTCAGAGAAGATGTCATTTTTAACGTTTTCCTATATGACTCTATGTAAACTTTGGGTCGCTGTGGTGGCCATTTTGATTATTCGACAATAATTGAATTGAATTGAATGTTGTTTAACGCCTCATCAACACAGTATAGGTTATTTAGAGAGGGAAAGGATACATAGGAATCCGGGAACCTGCCCTACTCTTATAATCGAATAAATTCCTATGGTTCTTTAACGTGCTCGGAGGATAGACCGATACACGGGACCGCCCGGTTTACGTCCCCATCCGACGGACGGGGCTAAGGGAAAGTGTCTTGCCCATGAACACACCGACAGAACTCAGTGGCACCACGGAGGATTGAACCCGGGGCCTCCGGTTACAAATCCGCCGCACTACCGACTGACGATAACGAAAAACACAAACTTGATAGAGGCCAACCCAAGGAACATGTTTATGATATTTCACAAGAATGGAATAAGTGGTTTCCGAGAGGTCGTTCGAAATTTCCTTAAATTTGACCTAATTTTAGCCATGGTGGCCATCTTGGATGACTGCCGGCCGCGAAAAACACAAATCTGAGGGGGACTTTCCTAAAGAACATTGTAATGAAGTTTCATCAAAATCCTTCAAGCCGTTTCAAAAAAGATGTCATTTTTAGACTTTTCCTATACAACTCTATGTAAACTTTGAGTCGCCGTGGCGGCTATTTTGATTATTCGACGATAACGAAAAACACAAACTTGATAGAGGCCAACCCAAGCAACATATTTATTGATTTTTTTTTTTAAATTGACCTAGTTTTAGCCATGGTGGCCATCTTGGATGACTGGCAGCCATGAAAAACACAAATCTGAGAGGGGCCCTCCCAAGTAACATTGTGATGAAGTTTCATCAAAATCCTTCAAGCAGTTTCAGAGGAGATGTCGATTTTATAAAATTGCTAACAGACAGACGGACAGACAGACAGACGACCGACGGACGAAAATTGATCGCATAAGCTAGCCTGGCCTTTGGCCAGTAGAGCTAAAAAGTTGGTAGCTTCCTTTTTAGTGAGCAGGCCAGAGCAAAGCAAACAAACAATTTTTTAAGGATGGCACAAACTGAAATTCCCTTATTTATTCAATAAATCTAAATCAAGGGCCATAACTCCATTATTACTCATTGAATACTGCATGTTTTAAAGTGTTCAAATTTTTATTAAGATAACTATTTTCACCAGTTTTATAAATTTGTTTACCCATAAGCAAGTAAAACTAAGGCAGTGGAAATTGTAAAGTTAAACAATTAAATGATGTACTTTTGAATGGTTCTGACAGTGTCAAATAACAAATTCAAGCTTTTCAGTGAAATAAACTGATTGTACAAAATATAAATATCTAATAGTTATGATTATATTCAGATATAGAAATTTCATGTCATACTCGACACTTCAAATAAGTTTTAAATAAACAAAAAAGTTACAGTATTACAATAAAATTTTAGATAGAAACAACAAAATATTGTATAACAGAAATAAGAAAAATCCTACACAACCCATAGAATGATAAATAAACAAGAGGTCCAAGAGGGCCTGTATCGCTCTACTGGCTAAATGGAACACGACAACAACATGCGCAACAAGGCTTGGTACTGATCATTCCTGCCAAGTTACACTGAAATCCAGCCAGGAAAAATCGTCTGAATAAAGTTTGTGTACATTAGGCCTGAACACGGCGATAGGTGCAACTAGGCTTTGTACTCATCATCACTGCCAAAATTCGTTGAAATTCGGCCAAGAGTTCAGAAGAGACTAGTCTTGATAAAGTCTGTGAATCAAAACCTTTAAAGGGCTATAACTCTAAAGGGCTGCAAAAATCATTCAACCGGAACACGGCAATGACATCCACAACTAGGCCTGGTACTGATCATCCCTGCAAAGTTTCATTAAAATATGGGCAGGGGTTCAGGAGAACTAGTCAAGGACAAAATTTGTGGCCATGACATGCATAACTAGGCTTGGTACTGATCATCCTTGCAAAGTTTCGTTAAAATCCAGAGGGATCAAGAGAAATAGTCCAGATAAAGTTTGTGTAGTAAAAACATTTAAAGGGCCAAACATTATTCAAGCGGAACATAGTGATGATATGCACCATTAGGCCTGGTACTGATCATCCCTGCAAAGTTTTGTTGAATCCGGTCAGTGGTCAGGAAAAGAAGTCCGGACAAAGTGTGTGCATTAAAACCTTTAAAGGGGGATAACTCTGCCAAAAATCATTCAACTGGAACACGGTGAAGATATACATGTCTAGATTTGGTACTGATCATCCCTGCAGTTTCATTAAAATCTGGCGAAATAAAAGCCCTATCGTCTTAATGAGGCAAAATACAGCTTTTTTAACTAAATCAAGGTACATAACTCCTGTGTTACTAAGACAATTTGGCTAGTTTCCAAACTTGTCCGAGCTTACATTGATATTAATAATCTATGTAAGTTTGGTAAAGATCAAATAATAAATGAAGGTGTTAAGAGTGTTCAAAAGACAGAATATAGCTGTTTTCGGAAAACAAGGGCCATAACTCTGCTGTTACTAATCCTATTTGGCTGGTTTTCGAACCTGTCCGAGCATTCATTGATATTAACAATCTGTGCAAGTTTGGTAAAGATCAAATAATAAATGAAGGTGCTAGAGTGTTCACAAGGCTTAATATGGTATTTTTCAGCACAACAAGGACCATAACTCCGGTGTTACTAATTCAATCTGGCTGGTTTTCAAACTTGTCCGAGCTCTCATTGATATAAAGACACTGGCAAAGTTTTATAAAGATCCAATTAATATTTAAGTCCCTTTTGCGCTAACAAGGCAAAAGTTAACGACGGACATCGGACAACGGACAACTCGCCATCCCATATTTAAAAATAAATATATAAGTATGTAAAATAGGAACAAAGTGGATTTCAGATCTACATGTGAATTGTATAAGAACAATTACAAACAGTGGACTATTCATATCTATATGGCCCTAGTGTCTTACAATATGCAAAAAATTATAAGGATATCATGTAGTGTACAAATCGACAATATATCAAAATCTGGAATGAAAGACTGTTTACAATTATGTCGTATGATATCTCCATTTGTGGATACAACATGTCAAATTTTGGAAATCTATACATTATAGGCATCTCCATTTTTTAAAAGCAACATGTCAAATTTTGGATTTCAATATACAATATCTCAATTTCGTCGAAGTAAAGCTTGTGAAATTCTAAGCATACTGTATCTGAAAAAAATGTCAAATTATGGAATTCTACACATACCACATCTAAATTTGTTTGTGTTTTGTGGTCAAATCTGGAATTCTATGTACTACCAACTCTCAATGTCATGAAACTAAAATGTAAAATACTGGAATTTTATGTTAATAATGTATGAATTTGTCAATGGAACATAATATCCTGAAGGCAGGTTGTCAGATTTTGGAATGATTAATGAATCTTCTGAATGCATGATTTCAGATTTTGGAATGATTAATGAATCTTCTGAATGCATGATGTCAGATTTTGGAATGATTAATGAATCTTTTGAAGGCAGGATGTCAGATTTGGAATGTTTAATGAATCGCCTGAAGGCAGGATTTCAGATTTTGGAATGATTAACGGTCCACATACGTAATCTCCTGAAAGAAGAATGTCAGATTCTGGAATGATTAATGGGCCATTTAACTTTTGTCAAAAAATGAAATTTAAATTTAAGACTCGATATATTTCCATTTCGCACAAAGCAAAATGTCACTTTCTGGAATGGTAACTTAAGATAAATTAACAATACAATCAAGTGGATGATACAACCATGTGGGCATAAAAGTGCTATATACAACAAGAAAGATTTAATAGAGAATATTTTTCGGTTTGCAGTTTAATTAAAATTTGTTTTCATCGAGAAGTGAGTAAACATTTTCAAAAGTGCACATCACAAGTGAAAATATTTTAGTTTTCTTACTTCAAGATGAAAAAATGTATTTTGTGACAAACCAACAAATCTTCACTGCAGCGAAAACATATACAATGAAAATAAGCTTTGAAATACTTCACTGGAATACATAAAACTATACGAACAATAATCAAATAACAAGTAAATGCCTGTGTACTTACTTAATCATCCTAAGATTGTCATTTTGTGTCATTACATACATCTATGTAAAAAAAGCACTCTGTCATTAACTCTGTCTCCCTAAGGGCTGTTCCAGAAATTATGACATATTTTAAACCGAGCCGCATGCCCGATTTTCGGTCCGAAAATGTCGAGACAGGGCACATTCATCTTTTCTGGGGGCATCATATTTAAGTCCACAATGTCATCGTATCCTTTAATTTTTAACGCAGACACATAAGGCATGTCACTTTTATCACAGAATACATGCTTCAGGGTGTATCCTTATTCCTGACCCCTATATGTATGGGTAGTTTGTTAGACACTTGCTTTATATAAGAAAAAGGCTAGTGATTCCATATAATTTTTTATTGTGTTTTTTACTTATTTAAGCCAAACAAAAATGAAATAATTAAAATGTGTTACATGTCTATTTGAAATTAAGGCATGTTTGCAAAAGCATTTTGGCTGTGAAGCCATGTTAAATGTGACATGCATTAATAGCCTGGGGTGAACACTGTCATATTCTAATAAATGAAATGTGTGTTCCCCAGAAAATCAACAACCTCGTCATCCGCCATTGTTGTTTCATTTCGGTGTCCTCAGATTTTATCAAATTGGGAGACGTCAAATTTGCGGCGCCCCGTTTTACATATTTTCCGGTCCCTATTTTCCACAACATGATTCTTTAAATAAATATATCTGAAGGGTAGAGCATGCTTATATAACACATAAACCATCTTTCTATGTCTCTCTGTGTGTAAATTACCTTCTCTTTCTTTGCAGCGACCATACCGTTACCGTAAATTCTGCAGACGGAATTGGTTGACCCCGGAAATAGACTTGTCCATCAAATTTCGATATCATTTGGATGTTATCGTTAAATTGTTTCGACCCAATTAATTGGCGAACTTTATTGAGCAGCCTGGACTATGGCGCGGTGTACCGGTATCACCGGTTTTTCACTCTATTCACTACGGGCGGTTGGGCAACAATTCGGCATATGCCACATGGCCCGATTAAAACAGCACAGCGCATTTCGGTGTACCGGTCACGTGACCGGCATATACCGCATATGTTGATTGGCATATACAATAAAGTGCAGCAAATTATTCATGAATTTACTTTTTAGACCCATATACAAACATTTTTTGACACCCTGACACCTATATACCAACATGTTAGGTTGTTGACACCCACCTACCATTTGTTTTTTTGTTCAACCACCCATGTAATTCAATATAATATAAACACGGCGACCCATGTGTATCAATTGTTTAAAAATATGGCAACCCATGTAAAAAATAAGTGTTTGCTGTCCACGGGTGGGACGTCATAATTTCTGGAACAGCCCTAAGATAACCATCTTTATTACACCCAAGTTCTCATTCTTTTCATTTCCAAAATATCTTAAAATCTCATTGTCTTTGACAATCTAATCCTGCAGTACACCAAGTACACCTACATACATACAACTTTGGCTGGGTACATTATATTGTACACAAAACATACCTTTACACTTATACTATGGGCACTGTTCATAGAACACATTGTCAACTTAATTCAAAAGACTCAAAATGATTGTACTTTTCTTATAACAATGGAACATGAATTGAATTGGGTTTTAAGGCGCACCAACACACGAAAGGTAATATGGCACTTAACAGGAATGAACATGCCAGGTTCATCCTCCATTTACATCAAGATAACATACCGGTATGTAGAATGAGCCTAGAACCTTCTTACTTTGAGTTGCTGCAAATTCTATAGTACACACTCCATTTATGAATGGAGCCACGTTTCCACATTTGCATACGCGGTGTCATGATAAAGACCTTGAATGAGCATGATAAAAAATGACAAAATGAATATGAATGGAGGGGTCCTACCCCTCTGCATGTGAAGGTGTGTTTGTGAGATTGCAGTGGTTGTATTCTACCCCGGCAACCACACGGGGGAACAATGAAACATTATTTTAATAAAACAAGATTTCAATGACCTTGAAGCTCTACTAAAAGCTTCATGGCATATAGGATCAGAGTAATGGACATGAATGTAAAAACTAAGTAAATTAACGCAAGACGTCAATGACCTTGAAGCTCTACTGGTAGGTTTTTGATAGCTAGATCAACATTCCTGTGAAGTTTCATGAAAATCTGTCAAGTAGTTTCAGAGGAGTAGTCGCTACAAGTTTTTACTATATAACTCTTTGTAAACAAAGATGGCCGTGTTTAATGTCGAATCAAAATAATTTTCAACAGGGACCAACACCATGTCGTACTGATCATTATAGAAAAAGTCCCATATAAATATCACTTACAGTTTCCAGGAAGTAGTCGCTACAAATCTTCTTTTTTTAGCCATGGTGGCCATCTTGAATTTCCAGCCAACCTGAATTTTGCTAGGATCAACTAGACATCAAGAGCAACATTCCTGTGAAATTTCATGAATATCTGTCAAGTAGTTTCAGAGGAATAGTCGCCACAAGTTGTTCCTATATAACTCTATGTCAACAAAGATGCCACCAGTCAACAAAGATGGCCGCTGGTGGCCATCTTTGACATCCAATCAAAATGAGCTTTGATTATGACCAACTACATGTCGTGCCAGTCATTTTGGTAAAGGTTTCAAATCGATATGACTTATGGTTTTTGAAAAGTAGTCGCCACAAAATCACATTTTTAAAATCTATTTTTAGCAGCGGCGGCCATCTTGAATTTTTTCGGCCGACTTGAATTATTGCTACCATCAACTAGACATCCAGAGCAACATTCCTGTCAAGTTTCATGAAGTTCCATCAAGTAGTTTCAGAGGAGTAGTCGCCACAAGATTTCCTATATAACTCTATGTAAACAAAGATGGCTGCTGGTGGCCTTGTTTGACATCCAATCAAAATGAACTTTGATTAGGACCAACTACATGTCGTGCCAGTCATTTTGGTAAAGGTTCCAAAGAAATATCTTTTATGTTTTTTCAGAAGTAGTCGCCACAAAATCACATTTTTAAAATCTATTTTTAGACATGGCAGCCACCTTGAATTTCCGACCAACCTGAATTTTTGCTAGGATCAACTTAACATCAAGAGCAATATTCCTATCAAGTTTCATGAAATTCCATTAAGTAGTTTCAGAGAAGTAGTCGCCAAAAGATTTTCCTATGTAACTCATTGTAAACAAAGATGGCCGCTGGTGGCCATGTTTGACATCCAATCAAAATGAACTTTGGTTAGGACCAACTACATGACGTGCCAGTTATTTTGGTAAAGGTTCCAAATCAATATCTCTTATGGTTTTTCCGAAGTAGTCGCCACAAAATCACATTTTTTAAATATATTTTTAGCCATGGCAGCCATTTGAATTTAAGGCCGACCTGAATTTTTCCTAGGATCAACTAAACATCAAGAGCAACATTCCTGTGAAGTTTCATGAAAATCCTTCCAGTAGTTCCAGAGGAGTAGTCGCCACAAGCAAAAGTTTATGGACGGACAGACGGACGGACGGACACTGCACCACGGCATAAGCTCCGCTGATCTTTGATCAGTAGAGCTAAAAATGCAAAAAGTAGGGGAAGGCCATTCAATTTTGTTAGGAATATGCTTCTGTCATGTAGATGTAAGCGTTTGAAGTTTGAAAGCTCTATGTGTCTGAGAGGACATAACCAAATACATGAATGTAAAACTTGAATGTAAACGAATTTCGTCAAATAGGTGAAGATCATTCATACTGACATACTTTTAGTAGGAACAAACTTCTATCATGTAGATGTAAACATGTGTGAAGTTTTGAAGCTCTATGACTTTCAATCTGATAGCTCTATCTTTCAATGTCTGTAAAACTTGTTTTCATATAAACAAGGGTAACATTATATGCCTGTTTAAATTTCGTTATGAGGCAAACATTAAAATGTTCTAAGTAAATAACAGCATAATCAATTTTCTAATAGTGCAGCATCTGTATATCTGTGTTAATATATCAATATAAAGAAAAACAGTGGAATGAGACTCATACTCCTCATATGTAAACAATCTTTGTCACAGTTTCATACTTTCATAGCGCACTTGTGGATGCAAGCTGTATTAAAGGCAATCGTGGAAATTACAAAAAGAGAAACATTTTTCTGTAGGAATACAACCAAAGACATCTGACAACAATATATCCATAAATTCAAAGAGTTGAAAAACATTTTGAACAAATAAAGGCAAATATTTAGTATATTTAATGACTACCATCAGATCCTATCTATAGGGTGAAATAGTTGTTGAACGAAATTCCAACACACTTTAATGAAGGTTAATGGGAAAACATATGTATACATGAACAGTGTACAACCATGCAATCCATGTTTTTATATAGGATGTTTTTCAAAATACATTTTTGGATAAGGAAGAGAAGTTTGCTACATTATACACATTATGAAAGCTTACATCCATATAGCTATGTTCAAACTTTATAGATCTGACGACAGCAGAAAACTGCAATAGCAATAAACTGATGATGAAGATGATATTTATAAGCTGTTATAACCAAAACATTGAAGTTAATACTCAACCAGTGACCTTGAAGAGTAATTACTTCCCTTGACGGGGAAAAGTTACAATAAATGGACAAGTTTCAGAAACCTAAATTGTCATGGTGATTATTGAGCACACAAAAAATGCCATTAACCAAACAATATACATAAATATAAAAAACAAACGATAGGAATAATTGAATTGAATTGGGTTTTAAGGTGCACCAACACATGAAAGGTTATATGGCGCCTAACAGGAATGAACATGCCAGGCTCATCCTCCATTTACATTGAGATAAAATATGGAGAATGGGCCTAGAATCGTCTCACCTGCAGAACTGCAAAGTTGTTGCAAATTCTATTGCAGACACTCCATTTACGCTGGAGCCACGTTTATTGTTTTCTGCCACTGCTCTAGTAACGATAGGAATAAAAATGTTTGCAATAAAATGTACAAAAATAAAGTACAGAGAGAATATTTTTAAATACTTGTACCATTTCATCAATCTAAAGGCAAAAACAGTGCCCAGAGAGGGAACAAGTGAAATATTTCTGACGTTTCATCAACGTCAAGGCAAAAACAGTGCCCAGAGAGGGAACAAATGAAATATTTCTGATGTTTCATCAACGTCAAGGCAAAAACAGTGCCCAGAGAGGCAACAAGTGAAATATTTCTGATGTTTCATCAATCCGTATGGCTATAACATAATTTAAATTAAATGAAATGCGGTTTTGCATCATTTTAACATCATATTAGCTTATATTGGAAAAGCAACCTCAGAGGGAGATGAGATGAAGGATGAACATTATAAGAATCTTTCATGGGTATCCTATGAAGATTGGCAGAGCCTCGGTTCCGATAAAAACAATTATACCTCGTGTTGTGGAATTTCCCTATCTGAACTGGGTACCCATGATTGATCAGATACACCACACATTGCACAATAAAAGAATGAGCAAAAAATAATGGAAATAATTGATATACATAGTTTATACATATCCATTGTTGGCTCACACTGAAGTCAGGCATGCTTCCTGTATCAGCATCCACACCAACACATGTCTAGTCTAGTAGGCATATACACAATAAGCTTGCAAACACCAAACACATACGACCTGAACATTGCTAAATACATGTGTATAGGAGCTAGTGATTACATGTCTCACCCCTATGTGATGCATATACAGACATCTCGACTATGTGTTAATGCACAACCATTGATATTGCATGTAAATAAAGAAAATATATTACATTGACTGGAGCACAACCAAATCTCTCGCACGCATGCTCGCACGCACGCACACACGCACGCATGCACGCTCGCACACACACACACAATGAAATATTGCTGACAGCACATACAGATTATGTTATTTTCCAGGTAAAAACTCATTTAACAGAATTTGGTACTGACTTGTTTGTACCAACTTCATGCCAATAAGTAGCAACAATTTAAGGTATACACGACTCATTAGAGGTACATAGAGCATTACACGGTCACTATAGGTACATACAGCATTATACAGTCACTAAAGTCACTATAGGTATAGTCAGCATTATACAGTCACTTTAGGTACATTCAGCATTCACTACAGGTACATACAGTCACTATAGGTACACACAGTCACTCGGTGATTTTTCTTTTTCCTTATATAAGTGGTACCGAAAAACGGTACCATTCTCAATGGCAAAAAATATGCTTTTTTCCCTATTGGAGTGAAAAAATCCCTATCATTTTTTTTTTATATATATTTTTTTTTTATAAATATTTAAAGTGAAACTTTATTTAAAGAGAAGAAGTGGGTAACTATATTTTTCTAGGTGAGGGTAATACAATACTACAAGAGAATGTATACATGGTAATGTGTTTGCAATGTATTTAAGCATACAATATTGCTTTTGTTTGATAGTGAAAAATTCCCAAATTAAGGCAAAACGCCGCAAGTTTTCCCAACTAAATGGATACCGGTACCATTCCCAAAAGGGTGAAAAATATCTCTGTCACTATAGATACATACAGTCACTATAGGTACATACAGTCACTATAGGTGCATACAGTCAGTATAGGTATATCTATAGGTGCATACAGTCATTATAGGTACATACAGTCACTATAGGTGCATACAGTCAGTATAGGTATATCTATAGGTGCATACAGTCACTATAGGTACATACAGTCACTATAGGTGCATACAGTCAGTATAGGTATATCTATAGGTGCATACAGTCACTATAGGTACATACAGTCACTAAAGCTACATACAGTCAATACAGTCACTATATATTATTATAAAGTAAAGAGTATTATTGGGCAGTTAACACTGTATAATCGTTAACCAAATGGAAAGCCAGTCTATTCTGAGAAACTGGCTGTAAATAATTGTCCAATGGTTGTAAACAGACCTGTAAATATTCCACTCATTATATTATACATAGCTATACTATAATCAGTTTATGTAAAATTAGAAAGTTGAGAGAGAAAAAAACTGTAGCATATTTATGTGCACTATTTAAGCTTAATATGTATTTTAATTTCTCTATCTATTGTAAGACAAGTCAATCAGTCCATTCCCAGAGGAAATTGTTATTTCCAATTCTATTGAGTCCTTTAGTGTCAGATGCCGTTTCCAACCCCATTTTCATGGAACTTCCATGTATTTGTTGGTAGTTGTGTCCTTTATGGATTCTTCATTTTGTATTTCATGCTGCCTCTCCATCTATGTCAACGGCATTTTTTCATTCATCAGTGTAGAGTCAAACGCATCATCAGACTGTAAACAAAGGGAAAACGTGAACGCATCATCAGACTGTAAACAAAGGGAAAATGCGTAAACAAAGGGAAAACATGAACGCATCATCAGACTGTAAACAAAGGGAAAACATGAACGCATCATAAGACTGTAAACAAAGGGAAAATGTGACAAGTAACTATCAAAACGTTAACTATTTATTTATTTTGGATAAAAAGAACGGACGCTAATCTAGAAACGTTGGAAAGTAGACCTAAACGCAAAACTTCCAAGTGTGTGACCTTGACCTTGTGGTCGCAGGTAATCACAAATATGACAGAATGTTTTTGTACGACCTTAGCAATCAACAATTAAAATATAAATGTAATATATGAAAGCATTTTTAGAATATGAGCAAAAATAACGAACAGACGGATGGACAAAGTCAAAACAGTATAACCCACACCAATTTCGGCGGGGGCATAATAATTTTAATTTGATTCATTTTAATGGCAAACAATTAGTAAAATGATGCAAGTATTATAAAGAAACTTCTGTACTGTTCATAATTGGTATGAAATTATAACCGGCAACATACAGTATGAATAACACATCAAGAATGGCCCTGAAGCACTCACCTGATAACCTTGGTAACCTTGGTAACAAAAGTGGGTCAGACAAAAGACGTCTGGTAAGTTCAGAGATTTTTTTTTAAAGATTTTCCAATATGATTTTATTTTAAACTGAAAACCCTGGGCAGAATCAATTTTAACCTCAGGGTTACCATTTCAATAAACTTGGTAGAGGACCATAATTTTAAGCTACATGCAAAAAAATATTAGACCTCTAGCTCCTGAAGTTTCAGAGAAGATGTTTTATAAAGATTTTCCTACATAACTATACATAAAATTGTGCACCCAGGGCAGAGCCAGATTTAACCCTAGCATTACTATTTGAACAAACTTGGTAACGGCCATAAGCTTATGCGACATGCAAAACATTTGGCATCTAGCTCTTGTAGTTCTAAAGAAGTTTTATTTTTATAGATTTTCTTGTATAACTTTATGTAAAACATGTGACCTCCGGAGGGGACCAGATCTGAACCCAGGGTCACCATTTAAAGGGAATGTAGCGACACAGCCAAACCATCTGTAATAAGGGTGAAAGAATTATCAAAATCCGATGATAAACAAAGAAGATATGATCATTTGAAGTTTCTGTTGAAATGGATATTGAAGTGGCCTTTTTGAGAGCTATCACATCACGGTTCTAAATGACTATACATGGAATATTTAAAAATATGAAAATTTACTGATTTATAGGGAAAAAATGACAACAACTGTATGAAAAATATGTAATACTTAATGGCAGTAATGCTTTATATGACCAGTAAAATAAATCATTCATTTGCAGTGATTTTCTTGGTTTTAAATGATACCATACTAAACAAGCAAATTCAATGAATTGATATCCCCCGCCGAATGATGTATTATCCTCGAGTGGAAGAAATGTGTCATGACCATGAGCCTTCATAAATTTGAATATCTACTAGATATAGGTATTTTTGAAATTCATCACCATAGCAGATTTGAAAAAAAGATGTACCATTTTAAGGCATTGACTTTTATAGAGGGTAAAGGGCTGGACTGGTTGTAATATTAGCAGGTTTGTATAATATAGTAATAAATGTAATATACAAGAAATGTAGAATTGTATATCAAGGATTACTTTTGGCCATGTGATATTTATCAATCTGATTACTTCATCTCATTACTAAGGCTACTATCAGATGATCTCTTTATTTCATGGAGAGGGATGTATTTGGCTCAAGTTTGGCTAGCTTTAAAATAAATCTAACTTTCATTAATATAAACAATCAAACCAAGTTTGACATGTGACCCAGGGGCAGAGCCAAATTTGACCCCAGTGTCACCATTTGAGCTAACTTGGTAGAGGACCGACCATAAGATGAGTGTTAATACAAAATATTAAACTGTTGTCTCTTGTAGTTTCAGAGAAGAAGATTTTTTAGTTTTTCTCTATATAAGTCTACGTAAAACATGTGATCCTGGGGTGGGGCCAAATTTGACCTCAAGGTAACCATTCAAACAAGCTTGATAGAGGACCATAAGCTGAGTGTAAATACAAAATATTAAACCTTTGACTCTTGTAGTTTCAGAGAAGAATTTTTAAGTTTTTCCCTATATATGTCTATTTAAAACTGTGACCCCTGGGGCGGGGCCAAATTTGACCCCAGTGTCATCATTTGAACAAAACTGGTAGTGGATCCATAAGCTGATAATAAATAACAAGAGGTCAATGACCTTGAAGCACTACTGATTGATTTTGATTTCAGGAAGTAGTCGCTACAGACTTGTTTTTTGAAAAATTATTTTTAGCCGTGGCGGCCATCTTGAATTTCCGGCCAACCTGAAATTTTGCTAGGATCAATTAGACATCAAGAGCAACTTTCCTGTGAAGTTTCATGAAAATCCGTCAAGTAGTTTCAGAGGAGTAGTCGCTACAAGTTTTCATTATATAACTCTATGTAAACAAAGATGGCCACTGGCAGCCATGTTTAACGTCAAATCAAAAAAATGTTTGACTCTGATAACCATCATGTCATGCTGATCATTTTACAAAAAGTCCCATATCAATATCACTTATAGTTTTCAAGAAGAAGTCGCTACAAACTTGTATTTTGAAAATTTATTTTTAGTCGTGGCGGCCATCTTGAATTTCCGGCCGACCTAAAATTTTGCTAGGATCAATTAGACATCAAAAGCAACATTCCTGTGAAGTTTCATGAAAATCCGTCAAGTAGTTTCAGAGGAGTAGTCGCTACAAGTTTTCATTATATAATTCTATGTAAACAAAGATGGCCGCTGGCAGCCATGTTTAACGGCGAATCAAAACGATTTTTGACAAGGACCAACATCATGTCATGCTGATCATTTTAGAAAAAGTCCCATATCAATATCACTTATAGTTTTCAAGAAGTAGTCGCTACAAACTTGTTTTTTAAAAACCTATTTTTAGATTTGGCGGCCATCTTGGATTTCACATTAACATGAATTTTTGCTAGGATCAACTAGACTTCATGGGCAACTTTTCTGTAAAGTTTCATGAAAATCCATTCAGTAGTTTCAGAGGAGTTGATGCTAAAAAAAAAGTTTACGGACAGACATACGGACAGACAGACAGACGGACGACGGACGCCGCACCACGGCATAAGCTCTGCTGATCTCTGATCAGTAGAGCTAAAAAAGATTAAACCTTTTATCTCTTGTAGTTTCAGAGAAGATCTTCCCTATAGCTCTATGTAAAACTGATCCAACAAGGACCCCTAAGCTTCCAATTAAAGAAAAAATTAACCCATGAACCAAGGTTTCTTATGAGAAAAAAAAAAGTATAAATAAATAAAAAAATAAATAAAAAAGTTCAATAATAAATAAAAGTAAAATAAAAAAAATAACTCTATGTAAAACTGATCCAACAATGGCCCCTAATCTCCCAATTAAAGAAAAAATGAACCAATGAACCAAAATTTCTTATGAGAAAACTGAAATCCAACCAGAGGTTCGGGAAAACTAATCCAGATAAAGTGTGTGTATAAGGGGCCATAACTCTGTCAAAAATCACTAAACCGGAACATGGCAATTACTTGCGCAACTAGGCTTGGTACTGATCATTCCTGCCTTGTTTCGTTGAAATACAGACAGGGGTTCAGAATAACTAGTCTGTACAAAGCTAGTGTATTAAAACCTTTAAAAGGCCATTTACTCTGCCAAAAACAAATCAACCAGAACACAGCGATGATATGCACAACCAGGCTTGATACTGATCATCCTTGCCAATTTTCGTTGAAATTCAGCCAGGGGTTCAGCAGCACTAGTCCGGACAAAGTTTGTGCATTAAAACCTGTAAAGGGCCATAACTCCGTCAAAATCTTTCAACCGGAACACGGTGATGATATGCACAACTAGGCTTGGTACTGATCATCCCGGCAAAATTTCTAAAATCCGGCCAAGGGTTCAGGAGAACTAGTCCGGGCAAAGTTTGTGTAGTAAAACCTTTAAAGGGCCATAACTCCGCAAAAAAATATTTCAACTGGAATACGGTGATGATATGCATAACCAGGCTTGGTACTGATCATCCTTGCCAAGTTCCGTTGATATTTGGCCAGTGGTTCAGCAGAACTAGTCAGGACAAAGTTTGTGTATTATAATTCCACCAAAAATCATTCAACCGGAACATGGTGACAATATGCACAACTAGGCTTGGTACTGATCATCCCTGCAAAGTTGTGCTGAAATATGGCAAAATGAAGGCTTTATCATAACAATCTGGTAATTAAAGTTTGGTAAAGATCGAATGAAAAATGAAGGTGCTAGAGTGTTAACACATTTTCAATAATTCAAGGGCCATCACTTTGGTGTTACTGGTCCGATCTGGCTGGTTTTCGAACTTCACCGAGCTTTTATCAATTTCAACAATCTGGCAAAGTTTGGTAAAGGTAGGATGCAAATTGGAGGCGCTAGAGTGTTGACAAGACAAACTATAGCAATTTTCTTAAATTCAAGGGCAATAACTCCGGTGTTACTGGTCCGAATCGGCTGGTTTTCAAACTCGTCCAAGCTTTCTTGATATTAATAATCTGCGAAAGTTTGGTAAAGATCAGATGAAAAATGGAGGCACTAGAGTGTTAAGACAAAATATAGCAAATTTTGTTAATTTAAGGGCAATAACTCCGGTATTACTGGTCCGATCTGGCTAGTTTTCGAACTCGTCCGAGCTTTCATTGATATTAATAATCTGGTATAGTTTGGTAAAGATCGGATGAAAAATGGAGGCGCTAGAGTGTTGACAAGACAAAATATAGCAATTTTCGCTAATTCAAGGGCAACAACTCCAATGTTACAGGTCCGATCTGCCTGGTTTTCAAACTCGTCCGAACTGTCCTTCATCATAATAACCTGGTAAAATTTGGTAAAGATCGGATGAAAAATGGAGGCGCTAGAGTGAAAATCAAGTGCTATAACTCCGCTATTACTGGTCCGATCTGGTTGGTTTTCGAACTTGACCAAGCTTTCATAGACATTAACAATCTGATAAAGTTTGGTAAAGATCGGATGAAAAATGAAGGCCCTATCGTCTTAACGAGGCAAAATATATCATTTTGAAGTAAATCAAGGGCTACAACTCCGATAATACTGGTTTTCGTATTTGTCCGAGCTCTCATTGATATTAACAATCTGATAAAGTTTGGTAAAGATCGGATGAACAATGAAGCCTCTATAGTCTTAACGAGGCAAAATATAGCATTTTTAACTAAATCAAGGGCCATAACTCCGCTGTTACTAGTCCGATATAGCTGGTTTTCGAACTTGTCCAAGCTTTCATTGATATTAACAATCTGATAAAGTTTGGTAAGGATCGGATGAACAATGAAGCCCCTATCGTCTTAACGAGGCAAAATATAGCATTTTTAACTAAATCAAGGGCCATAACTCCGCTGTTATTGGTCCGATATGGCCGTTTTTCAAACTTGTTCGAGCTTTCAACGACATTAACCATCTGATAAAGATTGGTTAAGATCGGATGAACAATGAAGCCCCTATCGTCTTAACGATGCAAAATATAGCATTTTTAACTAAATCAAGGGACACAATTCCGCTGTTACTAGTCCGATATGGCTGGTTTTCGAAAATATCCGACCTTTCATTGATATTAACAATGTGGTAAAGTTTGGTAAAGATAGGATGAAAAACGAAGGCCCTATCGTCTTAACGAGGCAAAAGTTAACAACGGACGGACGGACGACGGACAACTCGGCATCCCATAAGCTCTGCTGGCCTTCGGCCAGTAGAGCTAAAAAACAACAGAAAGGGTGGTGAAGACAGGGTTACCGACTTGGAACAGTCAGTAGGCAATAAGGCCTACTGGTTAGCTTGAATCGATTTAATATGCACACAATCCTTGCTATTATCCTGTCTTCAGCGCCCAAATAGACAAGAGAGTGTAAACAAGAAATGTCACAGTAAGTGACAAATGCCCCCGAAGTGACTTGTAAGTGTGACCTTGACCTTGGAGCAATATGAAACCAAGAGATATATTTAAAAATAAAAATAAAAATAAAAATAAAAAAAAAAATTTTAAAAAAAAAATAATGAAAAAAAATAATAAAAAAATCAAAACAAAATTAAAAAAATTATGGTGAGCAATTGTGCAAAGTTATTTGAAAATCCGTTGAATATTGTCAGAGTTATGAAGCGGAGACGATTGTATAGACGAACGGATTTTGAACTTTGATCTCTAAGTGTGACCTTGACCTTGGAGCCACGGACCTGGATTTTGTGTGCGACACGTCGTCTTGTTGTGGTGAGCAATTGTGCGAAGTTATTTGAAAATCCATCCATTATTGTCACAGTTATGAAGCGGACACGAGTGTATAGACAAACGGAATTTGACCTTTGACCTCTAAGTGTGACCTTGACTTTGGAGCCACGGACCTGGTTTTTGTGCGCGACACGTCGTCTTGTTTTGGTGAGCAATTGTGCGAAGTTATTTGAAAATCCGTCCATTATTGTCAGAGTTATGAAGCAGACACGAGTGTAAAGACGAACGGACAGACAGTGCGATTACTATATGCCACCCTTCGGGGGCATAACAAAACTACATCCCATAAAAAGGAACCCTGGTTGCCTCGGTGGGCGATATGCTACTGTCCCGACCTGCTGGGAATGAATGCAGGACGTCGCTTAAAACTTCGACTGAAGCATCAAAACTGGCGGGCATCTCTGCGAAAACACAGCTGAGAATTAGGAAACTGACAGAATTTAGTTTTCAGGCATAGCGAAAAAAGGGCTGTACAATATCCAAATAAAAACCTACATGCACTATAAAAGCGAATTAAGAAATCTAAAATTTGTACAATGAAATATATATCTAAATGAGATTTAATTCAAATTCAGAAATATATATGTGCATGCATTGAAAGAAACAATATATAGTTGAACAGTTTTTTAACATTGGGCAATATTTATAGAGATTATTACAGTTTCAGGAAACAGAAGACCTACAGTATAAAAGCTTAACTAGATATGTGTCAATTAATAATTTTGATAGAGCATCATCAAAAAAACTGACCAATCAGTGACCAGAAATAAGACATAACCAATACATGCTGGTAGGTGATAAACTCGGTCTTTATCCTTGATGTTCAACCAAGTTTACTGTTAAAATTAAGGTATCTACAGTGTGATTCTTTTAAAACCCTGCCTATTTCATGCACATTCATGCAAATTGATTCAATATACGTATCTTTTAAAACCAAAATCTTGAAAATTATCATCTTTTTACTCTGCCAAAGATTTTTATTTTACTATAGAACCTAAGGATAAAAACCGAGTAACACAAATTTTATCTCCTAGTGGAAATAAAATAAAATCTCAACATCTCTGCAATGCAAAATTATGAATAAACAGGTTGTGTAAAACAAATAGGACAAATGAAAGTACAAAGCACATTTTCAATCACAATTAAAGTGACTGAAGCCTATAACTCTACTGTTACTGTTACTGAATCTAATACAAACACATGTAATGAATGAAATAAATGAGTGTTACAAACCCTTGAATAACTATATATAAATGTTTGTTACAAACCCCAGTAACTCTACAAATAAATGATTGTTACAACCTCCGTAACCCTAGAAATAAGTAATTGGTACAAATCACCGTAACCAAAGAAATAAATATTTGTTAAACTCATATAGATGGGAGTTTTGCGGAACGTGTGTGTCGCCTGTCAGCGCTTTGTCAGTATAACAAGGATTTTTGGACCAAGATAAATGACCTCGACAAAATGACATAAGTTTTCGTGAAGAAACAAATGAGTATTTAACAAATATAAAGACCTTCAGTGTGACCCGACCTTTATATTTTAGTATGGTCATGTCGATGTTGTCATGACCCAAGGAACATGTTTATGGTATTTCACAATAATAGAATAAGTGGTTTCGGAGATGTCGTTTGAAAATTCCTTAAATTTGACATAGTTTTAGCCATGGATGACTGGCGGCCATGAAAAATAAAAATCTGAGAGGGGCCCTCCCAAGTAATGAAGTTTCGTCAAAATCCTTCAAGCTGTTTCAGAGGAGATGTCGATTTGATAAACTTGCTAACAGACGGACAGACGGATGAAAAGCGATCCTATAAGCTCGCCTGGCCTTTGGAGGACCAAAAGCTTATGGCCATTGCAAAATATTAAACCTCCTACAGTTTCAAAGAAGAAGATTTTTAAAGTTTTCCCCTATATATATGTCTGTTAAACATGTAACCCAAGGGGCGGGCCAAATTTGACCCCAGTAGAGGACCAAAAGCTAATGCTACATGTAATACATGAGAGCTACATGCCTTGTGGTTTCAGAAGAAGATTTTTCCTATATAAGTCTATGAAAAACATGCAAAAACT
>JAWPHD010021874.1:0-26877 GCA_037043455.1 Cyrtodaria siliqua
ACAGTTGTATTGCATTATCTTAATACAATTTGATATAAACAATGCCAGTTTAAGGATGAACATATACCCTTACAGTACGTTTTAAAACACACGGCAATACTGCGTCTTAAAACAACTAATGGCGGTAGGGTTTTAAACAGTTTTTTAATATTTGCAAATAATACTTTAATTTTGCAACATTATGTTGGGCAGAATTAAAACGTTTGAGTACGAATGCATAAAACGTTTGACAAAAAAAACCCCAGTTTAGTCTATATTTTTGGATGATTTGGTTTACATGGCTGCTTTCCACTGTTGAATCCACCACAGGCATTTCTTAGTTATGTGGTAGAAGTAGAAGTAGAATATATATAACTTGCATTTATTTTGAGAATACAAACTCTATAGACACTATATAAATGGCTTTAACCAGCCAGTGCAAACCCCAAAACTGGAGCAAACCCCAAAACTGGAGCGTCGATTTATGAGTTACCCACTCATCATTCATTTTACCCATAGTCATTCACGAGTGTTTTAAGAAGTTAATAAACACGGTTTTGTGTAATTTAAATCGTTATTTGGACGGTTTCTTTCTTTAATTAAACAACACATGCATTGAATAAAGTGAAGGGTGAGATGAATCTCAAACAAAATGGCTGACAATGGCATACCAAAAAATAAGGCACACCAAAAGGCATTCTTACCCTAGCATTGCTAAATAACAACGGGACAGTATTCATAAAAACATCCCCACCAGGCTGTATTCTCCACAAAAACTGGACAGCATGTGAGCATGCCATGACCATTTTGTAAATTGTGTTACCTTAAAAGATCCTCGTCACGGAAGGGTTCTAAAATTACATTTTTAAAGTAGATGAGAGTAACGACGTTTCTGATAACGGTGGCCTTGACGAAGGATTTGTTCAGTTATACAAACCTTACGAATGTTGAAGTCCCTATCCTGAATCTTGATACTAGTAACACGTTCTCGAAAAAAAAAAAGGAATAAGCTGAAATTAGGTGTTGCTTGAGGAATATATTCATCTAAATTGGAATTACAAACGATGTCAAAATCATCCCTCTTGTCATAAATCTTGCTAATAATTACTCCATTTTCTATAGAGATATTTAAATTTAAAAAAGAAACGACATAATCAGAATGGTTACCTGTGTTTGTTTGATGTTGTTGAGGGTATCATTCTGGCATGGATCCCCGTGAGGTTGCCAGGGTAGAATACAACCACTGCAAATCCCCTAAGAGGCAGAGGTATAGGACCCCCTCCCACACCCACTTCATGTTCATGTTATTTTATTATGTATCATGCTCATTCAAGGTCGTTATCGTGACACCACGTTTGCAAACGTGTCATCGTAAACGGAGTGCCTGCTATAGAATGTGTAGGATCAGGTTCCAGGCCCATTCTCCCTATTTTACCTTGATGTAAATGGAGGCTGGCATGTTCATTCCTGTAGGCACCATATAACCGTTCATGTGTTGGTGCGCCGTATATAGGCACCATATAACCATTCATGTGTTGGTGCGCCGTAAAACCCAGTTCATTCTGGCATGGAAGCCGATAAGAAAACGCTTCGGACATAGTTAATGTTCAATGGAATAACTAAAACCATTTTTACCCGAAGGCAACATTTCTTGAACTCTACACTAGAAGTCATCGTTGGTGCTCCAAATTTCGTTTAGAAGAAGTTATCGGTCGGAAGAGATTTTTGTTTTCAATCAAGAGATGTATAATTAAAACAGTAATATTCTGACTTTAACTAAACAAGACGCACCTTCTATTTATGCATTATCTATACCTTTATATTACTTACATAATAGTATTGAAGTTGTGGGGTCACCTCGGTGGAAACGAAAGTGTGACGGGGGACAAAAGAACGATGCCAAAACAATAACCCTCCTTCGCGAGGGACAGTAACGAAATATATTAACCCGAGCTTCGTAAGTTATTAAAATTTAAAAGTTAGAAAAAGTTCTTAGTATGGATAACAATATGTTCAATCCAACTGTGTAGTTTTGTTATTCAGATAAAAGAAGGGTGTGTATTAGTGATAAGACCTCGCTGTAGTTCGTCAACGAGTATTTGTTTGTATGATGTTTTACGTCATTTTCAGCAACATGTAAGGTCGATTGTTTTTGGTGGAGGCAGACCAGCCACTTTTCCTGGATAGAACCAGTACTGTACACCTCCCTCTAGTACTGTACACCTCCCTCCAATACTGTACACCTCCCGCCATCAGTAATCGTGAAAGAGTAAGCATTATATGTGTGGTCATTAACTTCAGAGTAACTCTGTAGCCATGGTGCGTGACTATTGCTAATTCGGACATCCGAAGATAGGGTGACATAGAAAAGCATAGCTATAAGATTGGAATAATTTTAGAGTTGCAGAAACTCGTTGGACAGAAACTCGTTCCAACGAGTTGCATGTCTAACTATTCTTCAGTAACTGCAGACAATAATTCACGTTATTGAATTTAACATATGAAAATGATGCCATGCATGTTGAGGAATGTTCTTCCGTCCGTCCGCAGCGGCTATCTTGATGTGCATACCACCGCATGTGTTTCGTTGCATTTTTGGGACATTTCGTGAATAACAGCATAATACAAGCAAGATGAACTGCATGATGCCGTAATTCGCGAAATTTCGATTTAACCTTGTAAATATGTTTATCTGTGCGTGTCCGTCCATGTCCCTATGCTGCTTGGTTGATACACGTGCCTGTGCAGTTTGTGTGAAGTCTGTTCCTTTCGTTCCATCCAATGTCCAGGTTCTGAAACGTACAACCGTGAAATCAATCCTTTCGAAACATGTCCGTTAAACAGATACTTACTTAGAAGTATGCTTAGGATAGATTTTAACCTTGTAATGGCAGAAAATTGTATGAAAATCTTAGATAAGCCTTACTCTTTAATAATTAGATGACAATTGTATTATAAGTGTTCCTATCTGAAGTTCGTTTATGAAATGCGCAAAAGTTAGACCTATAAACAAACCACATTGTGTATTTCCAACTTTGGCAGGCATTTAGTATGTTCAGTACCACTAAACAAATACAAAAATAAATATAACTGTTGCGCACGTGAAATAAATATAACTGTTGCGCACGTGTCAATGTTTTCCATCACCGTGTTGGGGTTGGGGTTTGGGGTGGGCATACCTCTAGTATAGGAAAGGTATTAATTCCCGTTTAATCAACAACGATTAGTGAGTGATACAATCCGGTGCTGTGGGGGTGGGGGGGGGGGGGGGGGGGGGGGGGGGCATACCTCTAGTATAGGACAGGTATTAATTCCCGTTTAATCAACAACGATTAGTGAGTGATACAATCCGGTGCTGACATGGCGATATTAGCTCCTACGCTCAAGTTATTAGACACAAACGTTGCTCCCAGGGATGGGAGTTGGATCTAGAAACAAATCCGTTTTAATTATACTTCAAGCATATAGTACGATGACCGAGACAGTTTAAAAGGTACTTGACTTCACTAAATGTAGAACGAGATGTGTACACCTGTGTTTTATCAAGTACGTAATTATATACCGCACACAAAAAGTTTAGCACGACTTTTTAGGGGACATAAGACTAAACGTATGAACATTGATATAATTGTGAAGTTATTAGATATGATAGGTAAGGATGTGATTTTCAAAAGAATGTGTTTTTGTTTTTTAAGCAAAGTATCAGAATTACCTCTCCTATATTAAAAACAACTTATTTCATTATACAAACGTAAAGAATTGCCCATTCTGTCATTCTTTAAAAAAAGCTGAAATGTGTTCGCAAACAATTGTTATTCTCAAACGAAAACATTCCAAATTTCGTAATTTAAAATTACCTCCGTTTTCATTGAAATGAGAACGATTTTTGATAACCCGTTACATATGTTTCCATCATATTTGCTTTACTTTTATCAACGACTTTGTTTACAAATGACTTTGTAGCATTATTATTGGTCATATCTATGTCACTTTACCATTGAACCCAAACATACACGGCTGTGTACCTCGCTATAGAGTACGTCTGTGCTAAATTTATTTTTCTCGGTATATATTAAATAAAACAGTCAAGCAAACTCCAAAGATACATGACAAGCATTTGTTTAAAAACTTCAAAGATAAAAGTGAAGACCCACCTGTGTGAGTCAGTTATACCTAGGGCACACATTTGTAACAGCATCTCCATCAAATTAAACATTCCCTGATGTATGTAAACAGTCACGAAAGTTGAAATATGACTTCAGTCCTTGGAGGTTGAGAAATAACCAGGTATTAGCGTTGTCAATTTGTAAACGTTATGGAAGGTGGACCTCGAGGGTGAACGCATTCATTGCTTGCGCACTGATGCAAAAGAGATTCACGTACACTTTGCTCGTGCCCTAATGTATTTCATACTATCATGAACCTTCAGAAAATGAAATTTAATTCTTTTATAATATATTGATATTATTTTCTATTTCCAACAAACAATTGTTCCGTGTAGTATATACTCTTTCAATCTCAAACAAGAGTCGATTCTTACGGATGTCGGAGATGTACAGTACTGGTTCTACGCAGGAAAAGTGGGTGGTCTGCCTCCACAACAAAAAAAAATCGACCGTCATAATTATATAACCTTGCACGTGGTGAAAATGACGTAAAACACCATACAAACAAACAAACAACAGACAAACAAAAAATCTCAAACAAACAATATCACCATTTGACAAAAAATGAAACAAATAGCTGACTGACGATGTTGCGCGTTTTTGTGTGCTTCGACCATTTTAGTTCAGGAGTACAGGACCTTCGGGTTTATCAAGGCGTTTCCACTACACATGTATATCACTACACATTTATATCACTACACATGTATATCACTACCAATATGAATACAATGTTACATCCCATACACATATATAAAGCCGTTTTAGTCCGTTGATATGAATACTGAAAATGTAAGACATTAATACAAGTGAATTTACATATATTTATATTTATTAATTGTATAGTCTAAAATAATAGCTTGAATAAATTCGTCTAAAATGTCGGTATAAACGTGGATCTGTGTGAATTAACCAAGAGTAGGCATACGATGTTCGCCTGAAATGTACGTCTAAAACTCACCTACGCGTGTTCGTCTGAAAACCCATGTCAGATGTAAATGTTCACACGAGTTTTCTCAAAACATCATGCCTTACATAATTCACAAAGGAATGTATGTAAATACGTTTTTGATATGGTTGTAGAATGCAGACATTGTATTACATTATAAAAACAGCGAACCAAAAACGCCGTCTACGTATTTATGTATAATAACTTACACAGACCTCTTAACCACCGTTATATGTACATATCTCCGAATAATGTTGAATATCGTAAACTTTCTGGAACAATACGCCCACTACGTTTAATCTTTATACAAAACATATCCGTAGACAGCATGGTTTGCACGAGGAAAAACAGATAACTACATTTGGAAATTACATGAGGAAAAGCAGTAAATTACATTTGGAAATGAGGTTGAGACTCATCAGTAATTAATCAGCAGCAATGCTCAGTTTGTAGTTTATTAGTATATTGACATGAAAAGAAAACGCGTAATGGGTACTGTATCTTTAATATGCTACTGCTAATCGAATGGTACAGGGCGACATTAGGCCTGTCCTTTCAGAAACACCGAACACACCAAAGCTTACTCCTTTAAAGTTTCATTATCGACAGAAGCAGGTGAGCAAACTTAGGCTTTAAACTTTGCCATCTACTGACATTAAACACAATACTGAAATGGCTTGATTTTTTCAAGCAAGACTTCAACATTTATGAATTTCGTGTAACAAAGTATACGTTGATTAAAAGGTCTACTTCACGACAGAGTTGTCCTTTCTGTAATTAGTTGTAGCCCCTTTTTCTACAAAACACGTTGATATATATCTGGAATATTACGTGGAATTAGCTGTGTATAGTGGTGTAATAATAGTTGAATTTCTTTTTCCTTTCAGTATAATAATGTCATCCACACAGTGCCTCATACGTAGGTGTTTTCTGTAGCCGTAATGTTGACTGTGGTAGTGTTGGTAAAATATGTGATCAACGAAAATTGAAACTGTACGTAATAATAACTAAATGTATTTTGTGATTTTAAATATATGTGAATTACTGATGGAATTTCTGTGATAATAAGTTAATTGTATCAACAAATAATTGCAATATATCTCATTTTACCAAGTGTTTGTTATAACTAGTACATGGATCTTAACCTGAATAAAATTGTAGTGAACTAAACTGAGGCCCAGCGATATATTTTGTGATGTAATTTGGTATAACATGGAGAGATTCGTTGAACGGTTTATGGTCCACCAACACGGACAGATCAATAAAAAAATATGGTATTCTTACATTTACATAAAAACAAACACACATAAAGCCTAGACACATAAAGAAAGACACGATATACTAATACATGAATTTAATGTTTACGACCTTTATAATGTACTTTTTTTTTTTCTTTATTGGGGCTTTAATCTGAACCATGTTCTTAAACGTTAAAAATCACTAAACTACTGGTTTGTATGACACCTTCCAAATGTGTATCCATGACCTAAAACAGTTAAAGAAACTAACCCATATGATAATGTATATATGTGCCGATTAAAAGTTTAGGTCCATTATCTATACATTTTGAGTTCTCTTTTTCATTTCTTTTTCATTATATTGGACCATTTAATGGTGGCGGTATCGTTGAATGCATTGACCCTGTATGCGTTATCACTTGTTTTTGTATACTTTGCCCCAGAGTTCAAACGTATTTGTGCCATAAACAGATACTATAAACGTGTAGACATGTTAAACCAGATGAAATTTCAACGTTTACAAACACTCATAAACGCATCAATATTATTTGATTCTGTAAACGTGTCATTTCTACTATCAACGCAATAAACAAAATATCGCAATAAAGTAATATATCCATAGTATTATGAGAATGTTTCACAAACTGACCTAGTTTTCCATCGTTTTAATGCAAGTTTCATTGTTTTATAAATAATACATTTGTCATTTTCTGACTTCTTAACATGGAAAAGTTGACGTTTGACGCACAATTAAACGAATGTAGTTAATTGGAATTTGATATTCTCTTAGTGTGTTCCGCTACTATTCAATTGGTAAATGTTCCTGTATATTTTGGTATATGGTGCATACGTTTTCGTTTATTAATATAAATAGATAAATGATCGAAAATGATACCCAGTCAGAAGGCAAATAATCACCAACATCGTGTACAGTAGTTTTCGTTATTCGACATACATGTATTTCTATCTATAGTTTTGTTGATCATTTGTAATACCATAGATATTTTAAAGAAAGAACAACTTACTTTTATCATTGTCCAGCTTGATCCACGCAGTTCACACAAAAGTTCCATGTCCATATATACTGTATTTTTAGATTTCGGCTAAAATCTACATCTTTAAAAAGTCACAGTAGCGTTTAAATTATTAATTTAGGTTTGAATCATTGCAGAATACCGATCTGGACGACTCGACCCACTATCACGAAGGCCATGTGGCGTGGTCGATATGGCGTCCCCTTAGGTAATCCCCACGGTGTGATAAGACCAGTGTTGACTTCCACCAAAGTCCCGCTGATTTACAACTCAATAACAGATAGTCGCCGCGTATCTTACCGCCTTAACTCGGTTACAAGCCCGTTCTTTAAGTCACTGTCACCAAATGAAGGTAAACGGACATTGAATGAACAAACGATGGTCCTATTTTTTGTTATGTGTGGATTTGGGTGGTGGTGTCGGGGCGGTGGGGTGTGTGGAGGGGGTTGTTGTTAAGGTTTATAGTCCATCCACCCAGAATTGAAGGATCCTGATCCTCCATATCACCAAGGTTGGACATCATCAAGGTGGAATTTGAAAAAATGGCCAAAAAGTAATTTAAATAAATTGGAGACAAAAATAATATAAAAACTTAAGAATACTTAAACATGCTACAACCCATCCAAGGGGAGTTTCTACCCGAATTACAGTCAGAAACACAGACTGTAGAAAAACAACAAGCTTTACATTAAAAATGAAGTATTTCGCAGTTAAGTCAAATGGACAATCGTTATTAAGTGCACGGTACCTTGTAACGTGTGAAATATGGTTTTATTAAAGGAACACTAAGTCGTTATTTTTCGTTTGCAAGCTATATTTACACTACATGTGCTTGGTTTAATTTTCTCCATTAAATGAGTGTTTGTTGTATCGCCCTCCCAGCATCAAAGGGAGACTGGCAAAACTAAAATAAATAAGTGTTGGCGGTATTAAAATACAGTGTAAAATATGCATATGTGTGAATTGTCTTACGTTATAATTATGTTAGTTTTAGAGTTGTGTTCAAATTAATGTGGTGTATATGTACTCACAAAAATGAGTATAGCAAGTCCTTATGTACATTTAGCTTAAAGAAATTGAATGGTATTTTATAATGTGAAGTATTATAAAACATTTGCATGACATAGGGTGATCTTCTCTTATTAATTAGGTGTGATGCAATGTAACTATCGGAGTTAACTCCCATTCTGTAAGTATCAGAGTTATCTCCCATTTAGTTAAAACAGCGTATTCATATTTAAAAATACCAATATGATAAAGAACATGGTTAAACGTCACTAAATAACAGTTCTGGATTTCCAGTTATAAAATCTGCAAAATCAATGGATACTAACCTTGTCTTTATAATGCAATAACGAACCAGTTTTAAAAATTTAAAATTACCTCCCTTTACATTAAAATAAGAACGAAATTATAATATCTGTTAAGCAGGTAGATTAAAACATTTTGTTATTTTTTTCGCAGATATTATTTCAAACACAATGCCCTGCATATATCTGCTTCTTATGTTAATTATATTGTTAATGACCTCTGCCACGCATAGCCTTGATTATGCGCAAACGAATTTGCCGTGCAATTTACTTGCTAAACTTATTTTTATCAGTATATAAAACGTGCAGCACCTGGACAAAATACAAGTGTTCATACTTTGAAAATTAACTTAGTCGAATGTGATAAAAGTTCACAAACACTTATTCTATATTATTAAATTTTTAAAACTGAAATAACTTCAAATGTTAAGTGTTTAGTTTACGTTTAGAAACTTTCTTTCCAACGGTCTAGATTTTGCGAACTCTAACCTTTATAGATAGCGGTTTTATTGTACCCGTTACTTTGTCTTTATTTATATAGGTACCCTATCAGTTTATACCGACCTCTTATCTAGCGATAGCTGCAATAAAGTTGAATGGTCAAGATTGGACAAAATTGTAAAAACTGGACATACTATCAGATTACGTCCTTTATCAACATAGGTACGCGTTATCGGATGTAACCTGGTAACCTGACAATGTTGCTCATATTTGACCACTTCCATGTGCGGATTTTGAATTTTCCGCTGAGAGACTGGTCCAAGTCGGAACACGTTTGGGACAAAACTACTGAATCAATCATGACTATTTGGGCGTACACAGCAAGCATCCCTCGCGTATAAACAGGTACTTTACTCCTTGGTATAAAGAAACAGATTTAGAATTATCTGCTGTGACATATAGCATTTGAGTTAAGGACCCACTAAAATCAAAGCGTGGGATTAAAAAGGACACTAGGCAATCTTGATATGTTTAAAACTTTCGGCGTCCCCACTTTTATATATATATATAACTTGCATATTTGGCAAATTGCAATCATTAATATTAAAAAAATTTTACGTATAACTAACTATTGATTATATTGCACCAATAATATACATTGGTAGAATAACGAAAAATCTGAAATCTCCAATATGTATTTGATTTATATGCAGTTATTTAAGTCGAAATGGTACATAATTAATAAATCGAGGTGCTAATTTCAATGCTCGATATAAAACTTAAGATTGCCATGTGTATATTATATACTGGGTCGGTACCGTCTCATTTTTATCCGCGCTTGATGTTTTGTCTATATTTGACCATTCGTGTCCAAGGGCGAAATGACCAGCGTGATATTGTACGGGATAACAGCCATGATTGATGACACTGACCTGTGTCCATATACTTCGGACATCATAAAATCTACACAAACAAATACATGAATATACATGCTAAACTTCATGTATATAGATATACCTACATCCAAGGTGGTGTACAGCGTTCTCTAGACACACTGAAGATAATAGTTTAAGAAACGCCCATTCACATGATAATAAAGATCTACTCAAATATTTTTGCGATTGCAAAATAATAATAAAAATAAGTGCTTAAATTAGGTAATTTCCTACTAGGTTTAATTTAGAGATAATTACAGATTATTTCGTTCCAAACTAAATGTCTTGCTAAGTTGCGGTACGACCGAAAATAAATGCTATAGTTTGCGGTACAACCGCCCACAGAGAATTAAGTCACATTGCCTTCGAGAAATATTAACACTTGCAAAACTAAATACCGAAATACAAAGCGTCCCGTGAACAGTTACTGTAACACGAGCACAAATTTATGTCACTTGACCGGGCATTCAATATAAGTCACTTTCGCCGGGCATTCTGCTATTCTAATAAGTACACAACTCGAAGAAAGTTAATACTTTGCATCGTATGTATACATTAAGTGATGTTTTTTTTAGATACACATGCCTAATAATTAATTGTTATTAGGTCTGTGTTAGATACTAATATATATTTCTTCAAGTTTCCATAACTACTAAAATGATAATGACGGCGTACATAATTAAGTGTATCCATTCTAGACTCTAAAAGAAACATATGTACAAACCCCAGAATCTGTGCGTGCCTTCGATGCACGGTTGTTCAGTGGCGTCCCTCCCGCCTCTTGTCTTTTTCATACAAATCAATAGAATGTAACATTGATAATAAATGTTTTTAAAAAAAAATCGAAAATTAAAAACATGTTTATGTCCGCTATACGTAGTCTTCAATCTTAAACCAGGCAAACGACACATGCACTCCCTTCGTCTGCTTGACCAGAATAAAGTCCATCGAGATTTGTGTCACGTATAAGTAGTGACCACGTGGCTACCTGTCCACCTAGATAACGAGCCGTCCCCTGTGGTCAGTTTCTACGCCCCTAATATGCTCCCTTAATTTATTAATGTCTCTTTGAACACAAGTCAAAACGTCAGGTGCAATGAACGATTATGTATATGTCTCGAAAATTTACGTAGCAACAAGAATTACGCCACGTGATATCATTCACAGACAGGAAGTTTTCAATTTTAAGGTTATTTCCGTTTATATGGTAGTTCCTTCTTGTTAATGTTGGTAATAACGCGTTAACGATGAAATAAGCAATGATTCATTGAATGTATGCTTTTATTTGAATACAAAATAGAATACTACTGACAAGTTGTATTTTGTTAGTTCTGATAACACATTAAGTAAAACACTTGCTATAATAATATGTTTCAGTCAAACCTTAAACATTTTAATCCGTTCATAAATTCATAATTTCCATCTGAATGAATGAACTAATTAATTATGAATGTTATTTCAATTTAGGCGAACGAACAACATACATGCATAAATTAAAAAGTTTTTGTTACCTGAAATGTGCTCTTGTAGTGTCAGTATAAGCAGTGAAACAGCGCTTCACTTTGTATGTAGTATAGTTCCCTGTCAAGGTATGAAACTTTTATTTCTGTTCCATGACAGCTTATTAATTACTATGTCCTCTAGCTCAGGGTTATTATACGCGCTTTCTAATGTTAAAGTGTCCTGTACGAAAAGTATGTATGCAGGCAAGGATTTAGGCGGAGGTAAGTTTTCCTTAAAGGGGCACATGTATGTGTTAACCGTAATTATCACCTCGATTTATTAGTCCAGTATCATTCTGACTTTAAACCTGCATGTATATATGTAATAAAAGGTTTGTGCTAGACTATTCAAATTTGTTAATAATTATTTACAATGTACAAGTTATATAGAACGTGACGTCGTGAGTTTTAAAAAAAATCAAGATCTCATAATGTACCTTTATTACATACCTTACTATAAATAGTAACAAATTTTAGTAGAAAAACGATGATTATCAGTTTTGTTTCTAAATCCATAATCGGCACACTGTGACATTATGGATTATGTAAATCGGCACGCAAGCAATACAAGAGGCTGAGGAGCGGACGTTGAAACCTGCAATTTTCAATCCCAGTAAACGTTTGAAGCTTTGAAATATATCATTGAAGTGAAAGACAAGGAAGAAAACTAATTTAACGTAATTTATTAATTTAATGTAATGTATTTATTTGCAAAATAATTGTTTGCATCTTATGCTACTTGTATGTTTAATGTACACCGTTTTGTAAACATGTCGACGCATTTTGTCATAAAAATACACCCTTTGTTCGTATTATTTACTATGTACAAGTTATATAGAACGTGACGTCGTGAGTTTTAAAAAAAATCAAGATCTCATAATGTACCTTTATTACATACCTTACTATAAATAGTAACACATTTTAGTAGAAAAACGATGATTATCAGTTTTGTTTCTAAATCCATAATCGGCACACTGTGCCATTATGGATTATGTAAATCGGCACGCAAGCAATACAAGAGGCTGAGGAGCGGACGTTGAAACCTGCAATTTTCAATCCCAGTAAACGTTTGAAGCTTTGAAATATATCATTGAAGTGAAAGACAAGGAAGAAAACTAATTTAACGTAATTTATTAATTTAATGTAATGTATTTATTTGCAAAATAATTGTTTGCATCTTATGCTACTTGTATGTTTAATGTACACCGTTTTGTAAACATGTCGACGCATTTTGTCATAAAAATACACCCTTTGTTCGTATTATTTACTATGTACAAGTTATATAGAACGTGACGTCGTGAGTTTTAAAAAAAATCAAGATCTCATAATGTACCTTTATTACATACCTTACTATAAATAGTAACACATTTTAGTAGAAAAACGATGATTATCAGTTTTGTTTCTAAATCCATAATCGGCACACTGTGCCATTATGGATTATGTAAATCGGCACGCAAGCAATACAAAGACGTCATGGCTGAGGAGCGGACGTTGAAACCTGCATTTATAGTAAGGTATGTAAAAAAAAGGCAAATATACGGCCGTGGGTGTGCCTTTTGTCGATAATGGCACACCTAGTGCTGTAATGCCATTATCGACAAAAGGCACACCACGGCCGTATATTTGCCATTTTAATACATACCTTACTATAAATGGAGAAGAATACGAACAACAGGTGCCCTTGGGCCATTACGGCACTAGGTGTGCCATTATCGACAAAAGGCACAACACGGTAATGGCACACCTAGTTCATGGCCCTCGCATTACGGCACTACTTCTGCCATTATCGACAAAAGGCACACCACAGCCGTATATTAACTTCTAATCACACCAGAGGACGCAAACTCCCCAACAGTGCATACCCATCCGAACGCAAAAGGGCCTCCGGGATATCACGTGGTTGCGCAACTGCTCGGGAGTTTTCAGAGGACGGTCGGTTAAATGGTGTTTTACGTATTTTTTCCGCACATTTTAGGCTTTAACTAAATGACGGTCGGTTTTTTAATGGATGAGACGGACCATCCACTTTTGTTCTGGTTAGAATCAGAACACTTTCTCGCTTACAGGTCGAGCACCCAGTTGACTTTGAACCCGCAGCGGTGAGAAGCAAGAAGGTATCAAACGCAGCGTCTCTACCATCTCGGCCACGGAAGCGCTAAATTTCCTTCGATGGCCCCTTTTAATAAAACCTTGATCCACATTTGGTTTGTTACGTTTGCATTCTGCTGTATATAAGAAAGCTAATGCTGAGTGCTGTGTATAATGTAAGGTGTTGTGTTGTTTTGTTTTAAGTAAAGCAAAACATTCCTTCGAGGTACATGTTTAAACAGCTTGGGGTAAAACGGACCACCCTTTTGTATGAGAAAGATGTCCATGATACATTGTTTATTGTGAACATGTTTGGGACATCTAATGTGACATGATGACTCGTGACACATTTTCAGTAGGGACCTCCCACCGACGTGTTTACGTCATACACATTATTTGCATGAATAGTGCATGTAGTTGACTTTGGATATTTCATATTATATTACCTGGGTGGCTAGACTCAACCGTTGAAAAGTATAATAATAAACACTCTTCTTTAGTTCGCCTTTAATCACACGAGTACAACTAGTTAACAATACTGAAAACAATAAACGAAGGAAACTATTCACTCATGACTGTTGGAATAAATAACATTAATGATCATTTACCCGTGCTACACTTGATGTTAATCTAGTTTACGATAACATTTAGGCCCACTTACCCGTGCTATTTAGGCCCACTTACATAGCTACATGAATACATGTCCATATATACTGAAAGGAAAAAGAAACGCGACAGGGGAATTTCCGCTATATATTGTATGTACAATATGCTGCTGTTGAACGAATGGTGCATGGCTACGTAAGATCTTTCTTTTCGGAAAAAAGACTAAAACAACACGTAACACAGCAAATAATATTCCTGAAAATTTTCATTATTGACAGAGTACGCGTTTGGCTCAACGATGTGAGCAAACTTAGGATGCAAAATGTTGCAAACTCTTAACGGTGGTTAAACACAGTACTGATAGTGGGGCAGATTGGTGACATATATTGGTAAAATTGTGCATTTTGTGACAAAAGCATCAAACTTGACACATAGCTAGACAATACTCTACTAAATATTTTTGGCTATGGACCCACCTCAGATTTTGAAAAATGGCCGCAATTTTCAAAATGGCCGCCAAATATTCCATAAAGAATTAATGAAGCCCATAATTAATTGGTTTCATCAAAACTTGTTATTGTAAATACACTAAATTTAGGACATTTATAGACAATAAAATATGCAATATAATTTGGATCATTTTTTTACTTCAAAATGGCTGCCATTTTCAAAATGGCCGCCAAAAATGCTTTTTTTCTTTTCTTTTTTTTTTAAAAAGCATTCTGTCACAGGATGACCTTAGTGGTTGGGCTAACTCAGGAAAGAATCAATGACGGTGAATGCATTTACATAAGTTTAATGCAACTTTTAAAATATGTTTAATATATATACAATTATCTAAAAAAAACAAGCGAATACACAAATGAGCTATGAAAAGAATGTTCTCCTGAACGTTTAAGACGTTCTTAGTATTGTTATAAATACTGAATGTCTAAGACACTAAAATGTTGTTAAAGCTATAACAATGTTGATCTAGCGCGATAACTGTGATGCGCGAGAGCTCATGAAGATGATGATGCGCGAATTCAATGGATGATTGTCATCAAATGCCTTCTGTAAGGGTTGATGACGCGATGCAATGATAGTTAATCTCCACTGAGATTGTGAATGATATTCCTCCAGTGAGGACTGGTAACGGGCCCACCTTGTGTCCCGGGGGTTGTCGTTAGTAAAACCTGGCTGCGCAGGTACGGGGACCGTCTCCACCGCTTGTAAACGTTATGCGTGGAAGCTTAGCTCCACTCCTGGATATCCAAACCTAGATGGCTTACTCCAACCCTATATGGCTTATATCCTGGATGGCTTATATCCTGGATGGCTTAGGCTGTAATTATACATACGTTTTAGATGTCGGTTGACAAACATAACAATCTTGTATAATTATCATTACCCAAACAAATCATTATTCAATCAATATGTGCAAGCTGTACTAATGATGAGTAGCCATGTATACGCTATGTACGTCGCTGTTAATCAATGCCCCTAATACATGTAATATAAACTGATCAAATTACTCATATATTACACTCACTGAGTTATGCATGCACGCATTTATTCTTGTCACTCATCTCATTGTTAACTAATGTTAACAATTGTGTATTACAATCACCGAGTTATACGCCAACGTTAACTAATGCACCTATTATCCACTGTTATCAAATTAATATTGTTTTACAATTAATGATCAATTACAATAATTACATCTAATAAAGTAACTTCAAAATCATATGCTAGTCTAAAGTTATGTTTGAGAAACATCAATGCTAACCGGATGTCGTAACCGCCAAACAAGATGGCGCCGCCCACTGAATACAAATATACGATGAAAGTTTAATAAAACTACTAACCACATGTTGCCTGTGAAATTTGCCGTCCAATCTCTGTTCCAACAAAGTACTATCGATGATCCCGGCGATAGCTAGAAGACAATGGGTTTTATAGCAAACATTACGCCCAAATCATTATTTCCCCCGTTCAGTCCGTGACAAACGTGGCTAAATCTACAGTATTGAATCTACACGAGAGGCCCTTATACAATTTTGCCGTTTAAGGAAAATATACCTATACGTTTACATGCATTAGCACAAAACTAAACTTATGACACGGCCTCTCTGGCGGCCACTTAAAATGTGCACGCTTTTACGTGTTACATGAATAGATCATGAATATTGTGAAATTGTTTCAACTCGAACAATAGATTTTGGGTGTAACCGATAACAAGAGCTATATACGACCAGTACGCTCTACCCGTGACATTTTGTGACACATTCAAAATGTGGATGTGTTTTACAAAGGTGTTGTCTTGATATATTTATGTGTATCTCTATACTTCAATAAATAGTTGTTAGATACACCACTATACGTTAGGGTTTAGGGATTTTACACATGTATACATACTATGCCAACTCTGAGACTAGTTTGTCTTAGTTGTCTTTAGCCGCCTTAGCCTCTGAAGTGTGCTTAAGTTTCAGTTTCATCTTTATTAGCGGCTTTTAGTATATAATTACTCGTAAGTATACATTCACTGACTGGTAAAACACTATTAAAGGTATACACAAAAATCTTGAATTATTTACCAAGCATCCAAATTGATTAGTCCAATATCAATTTGACTTTAAAGCTTCTTGCATATACTTAAATACAATGCAGATTTTTTAAATTATTTGTGGTAATATATTCCCCAATGAGCAATATGTAAAACTAATTTCCTTTGAACTATTTACATAATTATTAAAACTGGTTTTAAAACATGCATATGAAGTAGCAAAACTAACGGGAATCCGCATGTTATAAAAAATCAAGCTAGCCGAGTCTTCTAAACAATTGGAGAAAAAATATCCGAAAGAATACTTAATATTTTTTTCATCTCCGATTTATTGAAATCAGATTTAATTACGACCTTAAATTACATTATTTAATTTAAGAAACAATATTAACAAGACACTATCAGAAAACAATATCAAAAGCAAACTCATGATGTAATAAGTGGTCATTTCATTTGAAAATTTTCAATATGAGAGCTAACATTTAATTTAATCTAATCTTACTATCTATGATCTGAATGATTCAATTTTTCTTAATCACAGTCACAGAACCCAACGTCCCATTTTTAAAAGACTGTATACATCATTCCTGCTTTGACACTTCGTTTGCAACACATTGTCTGTTTGACATCTACATGTAATAAGTCCCTTGCAAACGCTGATGCCTGTGGTAGTGTTATCGAAAATGGCTTTAACATATCCTCTTCCAACTGCAGTCATCGGATGTAGGCATTCACAGGTGGACCTAAAGGCCATGTCTCCAACAATATCCAATTACAACCTATTAAACAACTCGGCAGGTGTGCTTGAAACGAGCTACATCAATTGGTGACATGGACTTGTTGTATCTTGGAACCATTGAATGTCAGCAATTCTTTGCGACATCAACATGCACTTCCTCTTGTCGAACGTGCACTTCTTCCTCTTGTCATACATTTGCCAACAAGCACAACTTTTGGAATTGGAAAGCTTGTGCAACCTCAACATAGTATTCCAGATTTTCCATGCACAGGTTTTACCCTTTTCAGCAAATGAAGATATTTCGTTACATCTAGTAAGTGTGAAAAGCAACTATTCGTCTTGGTTTATATGAACTAATTATTAGGCAATACAGTGTGCAACGAAGAACCTTAAGTGATTCCTAGCTCCTAAAACTAACCCTTAGCTCATCTAACTGTATTTACTGTACCATTGCTATAACATGTACTACAACGTCTGTGTCTACGGTATAAAGCAATTGTTTGGCACATGCCACATGCAACACACGCTTTGTATCGTATCATCTTAGTGAAATGATCGAGATCAGTCTCAGAGTTTCATTGTCAGATACAAGTCACATCTTCATCTCTGTTTTATTGAACGTGTTTTTAGTTTCTCTTCTATCGCAACCGATTGCTATGCCAGTTAACAAGAGCTCTGATTTTTTTTTGCATGATGGCCGTCGTCTACTAAACCTTCTGCAAGTGACATTCAACAATATGTAATAGAACTTGCTAATCATACTTACTAATGTTTTGAAAGCACTAACAAACATTTTAAGGCAGCTCGTATAGCCTGATTAAAATCCTAAATGTTTTCTAAAGTTAGAAAAGGGTGGTGAGACATCCTAGTCTGCCATTAATCGGAACCTAATATGATACATATATATGCGAGAAGAGAAAGCAAGTTATATCATCTGTTGTCAGTGACCACTGAGGAAAGAAAACATGTTCTGGTTTATCTGTTTAAAGACAGACTTGGTCATGTCATCTATAGGCTCTGTTACAAACGTGTCATGCTTTGCATTACATAATTTACCTATTTGTTGCAATTTCTATCACATGAGAGTCGTCTATGTTACGTAAGTCAAGTACCAGTAAATCCTTAATATTGTCCTTGAATACATTTTCTAATTCCTCTATTGTGTCACTCAAACTGTCTTACGAACATCTTTAACTTGTTCATGATGGAAAATATTAGGGTACTTTTATAGGCAGCGCCTGATGAAGTATTGCAATAGCTGAAATTAACAGATAACTCAGACCATATCTGGTTCAGAGATCATCAAATGTGGAAGCTGCGATGTGTTTACAGCACCTACTGCACATTCATCTTCTTTCACAATCTTATATTTCTGCTTGTGAGCTAGTTCATTGGGTATTGATGAGACAACACTAATGAAGTTTATCTCATACACAGAGATGACTAATTTTAAGATTTAATGTATAACTGGACAGTTCTGCAGGTGTCTCTTCATGATCGTCATGTGCAATATTCAATGGTCTAAGGCTTGCCTTGCACACACTTCAAATAACTGTAAGCCCGGTTTATCATAAGTATGGTAATCACGTGATGAACATTCCCTGATGCATGTGTTTATTTCAGAAAGGAATCTGCAATGTCATAATTGCCACAAGGGCACTGGTCCATCTATAGTCTTCAAAAAGTCTCAGATTGTTTTAAGTGCCTCCATTTTAAATACGTAGGTTTCAACGCAAAATGCCATTATGAACTTCACATTGGGTTTCAGGCCAATTTCATTTCTGCTCGGTAACTATATAGTTTTGACGCAGTTAATCTGTTAGCGTAAAATGTCTTCGCGTTTAGGTTTTGTTTACTTGTTTTTTATCTTGTAAATAAGGTTTACCAAGTCAATGTATTTTAGGGTTTAATAAATATATTTTATAATGAACCGACAGTTTGTGATAAGAAAATTAGTTTAGTACCTTTCAGAAATTGCAAAGGCTCCATGGAGAAAATGTAGAGCCAATCCTAAGTAAAATTTGATTTAAACTTATAAACCTCTAAATAACTCTTTATTGCAATATTAACAAACAAATACTATGCCAAGAAAACTGAGTGAACAAATAAATTCGACATATTAATTACTTTCTTACAAACAACTATTAAACGAATTATACTTTTTACTATTTTCAACACGTTTTGGCGGCCATTTTGAAAACGGTAGCCATTTTGAAATTAAAATATACCCAGATTGTATTTCATGACCCTTTGTCTATCATTTTGCGGAATATGTTGTTAAAACCTAATACATATAGGCTGAACTGATTATTTATTACATATTTGGCGGCCATTTTGAAAATGGAGGCCATTTTGAAAAATCTGGCGTGGGTCCATAGCCATTTTTTTTCAGTATGGTATTGTCCAGCTATGTGCAAAGTTTGGTGCTTTTGTCAAACAATGCACAATTTTTTCACCAATCTGCCCCACTATGAACTGGCTCAATGTTTCAAAGAGGAACTTCAACATTTATGAATTTCTTGTTACAACGTGTACTGTGATTAAAACGTCTACAGCATCACAGTTGTATCCTTTCTCTAACTAACTGCAACTTTTTTTTTACGAAACATTATGGGATTTTCATGGAATATATATGGAATTAAGTGTGCAGTATATACAATATATAGCGGAAATTCCCGGGTCGCGTTTCTTGTTCCTTTCAGTATAGTTTACGATAATATTTCGGCCCACTTACTCCACTTACTTTCTGTCCAGCTGAACTAATACATGCTCATCTAGTTTACGATAACATTGAGGCCCATTTAACCGTGTTTTCCACCTAGCTACACGAATACATGTTACCTAGCTCTACACGAATACATGTTACCTAGCTACACGAATACATGTTGGATGGAAAGCACGAGTAAGTGGGCCTCAATGTTATCGCAAACTAGAAGAACATGGAACGAATACATGTCCATCTAGTTTACGATAACATTTAGGCCCACTTACCCGTGCTTTCCACCTGGCAGAACGAATACATGTCCATCTTGTTTACGATAAAATGAATGCCCATGTCCTCTTGCTTTTCATCTAGTTTCCTAACCACATTCATAATTTCTTTTAGGTGAATGATAGTAGCCTAGGTACACTCACAAGCAAGTAGATTAAACTACTATCAAACGAACTTTTATAACTCCACGCAAGGACACAAGTTATGATTTGATAGAGTACTTCGTTATATATTTCCGTTAAAAGCTGGACTTATACCACACTAATTTTTCTGCAGCTAAAAGTGCCATTTCTTCTGTTCGACGTTGTTTGAAAAAACTTATTTGGTGTTGTCATAATTTTTAAATTAAATTATCAGAACTGGGCATTAATATTGTTTCAATATATTTATGTGTATAAATGATTCGATCAATTTCAAAGATTCCGGCTTCAAACCGCTACTCGGCACATGGATTAGATCCAGTAAGTGCCACTAAAATACGTTCTTGTTGTCGTCTGTTCCTTTCGATGTCGCCTGTCCCATTGTGAATACCATATTGAGCGGAGCGTACACCCTAGGATGTATATAGGCCTTTAATATGCCCATGTGTTATCTTTGTTTCATTGAGTAAAATTGAAATATCTTGATCACCAAAGTATTTGATGACGTGGTAGTGATTTGGAATGCGTTATATGACAACGAGGAATTCACAGTGACCAAGTCGGACAACGATAGGAATCTGATTGATAGTAAAAATAAATACAATAAAAATACTGTATTCCATTATCAGCTCCCTCTCCCTACGACGCTCGATGAATTAAAGCATGTGTGCATGTGCCATTAAAGAAACACCCGCCAAAATTACACTATAAGATCATTTATCAAAACTCTATCCAGGTTTTCAGGTAATGTAATAATGTATAATATGCGCATATTAAAAGTATTATATTTTTCTTAAAATAGCTGTGATTGAATATGCGTAAAATGAATTATGAGTTGGTAACTCTAAATTCAACGCACCATTTTTGGTGTTTGGCCTTGCTGGTTAAAGCTGTTTATATTGTGTCTATAGAGTTTGGATTCTCAAAATATGGATTTTACGTCGTCAGGAGGTTTAGAAATGGTGTACATATGTTGTAAAATGTGACTGTTGTTGGCGGGGTAGAGACTTTAAAAAGACACACGGCAGTATTGGTTTTGCTAAAACACGTTGAACGGTTGTCTGTTTACACATCATTATTAATAATTATTGAATACTAATAGGTCAAATCAATTCTCTTCGCATATTACTTATTGTTGAGTATAGTCCATCAATAATATAGCTAAATATATGAATGAAATACGAAAAGAACAACAACACTCCAAAGTGTATCACTAAGGACATCAAGATTGCCGTGTGTCTCTTTAAACAACGACTGATTGCAAATCCACCTTTTTAAAATAAGATGGTACTGTTACTTTGATTCTTCTCAGTCAGTTTTGTGAAATTGCCTATACTCGGATTAAGTTCAGTGGTTAGTTTTGCGAAAAGTGCCGTCGTGGCCCAGCGGATTGCGCGGTGGGCTTGAAACCGGAGGACCCGGGTTCAAGTCTCACTGGCGCCACTGAGTTTCGTCGGTGTGTTCTTGGGCAAGACACTTTCCCTGAACCCGTCCGTCAGATAGGGATGTAATGCATCCCCCGAATACGTTTTAAAGAACCATAGGACTGTTCGTTTAGTAAGAGTAGAGCAGGCTCCCGGATTCGTGCGTCACCTCTCTTTCTCGGGGCGGCTAAAATAACATAAACTGTGTTGATATTAAAGCCTTAAGCAACATTTGAATTCGTTTCCGAACGAATACTACTTGGGGTTTGCGCTGTTATAGAAAAGTTATCTGATCATGTTGATAAATATATGATATACGTGATATTTGACGTGTAGAGTAAGGATATAATTTAAATTTAAGGACATACATTGATTATTGCTTTTCTTAATCCAATTACAATCTGTCCTTGTATTGAATATAGTTGTAAAAACACTACTTTTTCCCTGTTGATGTTTTGTTGTTTTGGTGTGTTATTAAATATAAAGTTTACAAAATAAAACATGTTTTTGAAAGCAGTTTGTTTAAACACACACAGGGGAATCTCATTTACAAAGCAATGGTGCCCGGTGAAACTTGAACGAATCCTTAATTATACGACGTGACTTTATGTATACTTGCTCAGTAAATTTAATAGGCATTCCAAATATCCCCACCTCATTCGACGTTTGGCCCCGTGTGGTTCTCGGTCAAAAATACGGCCAATGCTTGGTTTAAACAATATTAACACTGGGTGGTAGTTGCTGGCCTTGTACTTTTCCCGCTTCTTAAATATTGCCGTGACGTTTGCTATCCTCCAGTCATTTGGTATCTCTCCAAGTTGTAGACTTCTTTGGAATATGACCGTCAGGAATGGTGCAATTTCGTTGGCCAATTCTTTTATGATCCTTGCAGGAAGCTGGTCGGGTCCGCAGGCTTTGCTTGGGTTAATCTTCTTAAGAGTTTGGCAACCCTTCTATGGTGACCACTATGTCTGACATTGGAGTGAATGGTGCCCCCGCTGGTTTTGGTATATCAGTTGTGTCCTCATTGGTGAATACTGACTGGTAATGGCCGCTGAGCATGTCAGCCTTGTCTTTGGCGTCGGCGTGTAACTTCCCGTTTTTGTCTCGCCTTTTCGGAGAAAAAAAGAGACAAAGGCAGCTCGACAAAGGTGTTGCTTTTCCGGCGGTGGCGACGGTTTGCGTTTAGGTCGTTTTTCCACAAACTGTATGCGGCTAGACCTTTCAAACTTTGCTTATAGTTGTATCTTGGGTGCTACATCGCAACATGACAAGGCAACTATGGAAGTGACCTTGACCCTCCAAGCAAAGGGCAGATAACTTAATGTTTACGTTCAACTTTTGCGTTATGTCACTCTTTCACAAACTGTATGCACTAGACCTTTCAAACTTTGCTTATAGTTGTATCTTGGGTTGTACATTGCAAAGTGATAAAGCAAATGTGGAAGTGACCTTGACCCTCCAAGCAAAGGGCAGATAACTTAATAATTTTTACCTTCAACATTTGCGTTGACAATTTCTCGCTAACTGTATGCACACTACTTTTCAAAATTTGCTTATAGTTGTATCTTGGGTGGTACATCGCAACGTGACAAAGCAAATGTGGATGTGACCTTCACCCTTCAAGCAAAGGTCAGATAACTTTGTTACATTTACATCAGTTTCTCATGAACTATAATTATGCACTAGATGCGTTAAACCTAGTTTATAGCTTAATCTTTGGAAGACAAAACATTCTATTTTGACATAGTTGTGTCTTGGGTTGCGAATCTTTTTGGACGCATGGATTTCATCTATGACCTTGACCTACTTTTTGGAGCTGATGTTTTTTTTTGGGGGTGGGTGGGGTTACTTTTTTTTATTTATAAATTGCATTTTGTTTTTAAACAAATGCACTTAAATGTCATCTCAGCAAACGCTAAACTCCATTGTTTTTAGTTATTAAAATGTTTAAAAACTTTCATTTAAGCATCCTTTATCTTTTATTTTTAAGTCCCGCCCCCATTAGGCGAGACATGTGAATCCGCGGATTTCTTGTCTTTCAGTGGGGCTTCTCCGCTGATGTTCTTCTTGATGGATTTGATGTAGGACCAGACCCGTTTCTGTTTGTTGGGTTTGTCCTCTTGGCCTGCAGTGTTTCCGACATCAATGATTGTCTCAATGTACCTCCAGTATGACTGTCTCTCGGCTTTCTGAAGATTAGTCCTTGTCTCTCTGACTAATGTGATGTCTCTGGCACATTTGCACTTTTTCTCAAGAATAGCTTGTTCCTCCTTTTGCGCATGAGGGTCTTCTTGTCGATCCAAGGTTTGTGGGTCTTGCTTCCTCGCAGCGCCATGAGTGTGCGAATATTATCCTTGAACTCAGTCCAATGTTGTTAAATATCCTTGATACTGGCTGTGCTGACAAAGTCTTGTTCTGTTGCCCAAAGTTCTTCCCTCATTCCTTCATAGTTGGCCTTTTTATACACGTTGGCTTTCCTGTTGGTACCTTGACTCTCATTGAAATTGAATTGAATTGGGGTTTAAGGCGCACCAACACATGAAAGGTTATATGGCGCCTAACAGGCATGAACATGCCAGGCTCATCCTCCATGCACATCGAGATAAAATATGGAAAATGGGCCTAGAACCTTCTCACCCTGAACTGCAGAGTTGCTGCAAATTCTATCGTAGAAACTTCATTTATGCTGGAGCCATGTATATTGTTTTTCTGCCACTGCTATTTTGATGTGAGCGAGGTGGCACCTGAAAGAATGCAGGGATCATGATGAAGACCTTTAATGAAAATGAACAAAAAATGATAAAATGATCATGAATTTGGGGGAATTCTACCCCTCTGCCTACCCCTCCAAAGGGATCTGCAGTGGCCCTATTCTTTGCCCCGTGACCAAACGGGGCCCCCGGGAACCACACGGGGCTGAGTCTCATTGGACAAAGACTGGATTCTACGTAGACTGCCTCGCGATCTGAAATCCCTGGAATTACTTCAATCTTGTTAACATGTTATTTGTGAAGAAGAGGGCAAGTGTATTCGCAGTGGTTTCTGTGATGCGAGTCGGTTCTTCTATGACTTGGTCGAGGAAAGCATTCTTTGTCAAGGTCAGCAGATGGTTGCACTGAGTTTCATGGCTTCGGTAAGGCTTTACACTCTCATCTTCCCAGTTGATATCCGTCAGATTGAAGTCTCCGCCAAGCCATAAATGGGCCCCGTTGTTTGTGGGTATTCTAGTTATGAATGACTGGAGTTTGGCTAGGTACTCTGGATCTGTCTTGTCCGGTGGCCTGTAGAAGGAGTCGTTTTTTTACTTCGGAATTTACACCCTCCGAGTGGAAGTGTCGATTCTTACGTATGGCATGAGATGTACAGAACTGGTTCTACCGAGGAAATGTGGGTGGTTTGCCTCCACCACAAAAAAAAATGACCGTCATATATAAACAAACATCCTCCGAGCAAGTTTAAGAAGTTTACAAAGGAGTCTAAATCCCAAGTTAGTTAATTGGGGTATATCAGAAATTAATTTAATACTAAAGTAAGCTGAACTTAAGAATCAAGAGTAATAACGCGACAATGCACTTAGTGTTCTTTTCAGTTTTGTAAACAGTTGATTAAGCTGTTGGCATTCTATCTGAACATATTCAAGGGTAACTACTCTGTCAAGTATGAGTTGATTATGCCAATTCTCTATTCTCCCTTGTCCGTGTGTGTTGCTGGCAATACTATAAAAACTAGTCTGGACAAAGTTTGTGTATTAAAACCTGTAAAAGGCCATAAAGCCTGGTACACACGGTAAGACTATCTCATACAATCTATCTTATGAGATTGCCTGTGTACACACGGTGAGATTAATTTTATGGGATTTTATGGTGAGCTTCAAATAAGTGCATACTGGATCTTTCCAGAATGTAAACGAATGAAAGCGCCTTGTCATACATCTTTCTTGTGGTAGTCTTTGTGCGTGACTGTCCACAAAACTTCCTCTTCCTCATAATATCCCAGCAATTCATCAATTTTATCATTCGTCCAGTTTCCTGCCATGTTGCTATGTTGAACTAAAATACCCGCGTGTACAAATCTACAATGCATGTAGCCCCTATGCTGCGAAATTTATGTCAAATCTGGAACGCAGTACACTTTGGCCACAGAGTCACCATGTGTGGTTGAATGGCAGCGCTTTTGATCTTGTCTTATGGAAATAGAGCATGTTCTATATCTGGAAGACATCTTTCAGGTCATAAATTATGTCTTAAGCCCCTGTACACACGATGCAATTTGTCTCACAAGACCTATCTTATAAGATAAATCTTACCGTGTGTACCGGGCTTAACTCTGCCAAAAAATCTTTCAACCGAAACAGGGTGATGATATGCACAACTAGGCTTGGTACTGATCACTCTGCAACGTCTCTCTGAAATCCAGCCAGGGTTCAGTACTAGTCAGGACAAACCTTTAAAGGGCCATAACTCTGCCAAAATCATTCAACCGAAACATGGTGATGATATGCACAACTAGGTTTGATACTGATCATCCTTGCAAAGTTTAGTTGAAATCCGGCCAGGGGTTCAGCAGAACTAGTCCTACAAAGTATGTTTATTAAAATCTTTAAAGGGCCACCAAAAATCATTCAACGGAACAAGGTTACAATATGCACTGGTCTTGGTAATGATCATCCCTAGTTTTGCTGAAATACGGCAGTTAAGAAGGCCTCATCATAACAACTTGGTAAAGTTTGGTAAAGATAGGATAAACAAGAGGCCCAAGAGGGCCTGTGGACGCTCTACTGGCTAACATG
>JAWPHD010021875.1:0-26869 GCA_037043455.1 Cyrtodaria siliqua
ATAGTTCACGCGACATCGTGTACCATGTCAGTTTGGAGTATAGCCTTAATCAGTATTGACCGATATTTAGCCGTCTGTAAGCCAGTGATCCACTGTAGTTGGGGATCTTCACGAAAGGCTTACATGGTTGTGGCCGCTCTGTGGAGTTTGGCCATTATCACGTTTGCTGCCCCTCTTTTAACGAATGATAATTATATTTACTATCACTACAGCAACGAGGAGAACATCTGCGGGTTCAATTGGCAAAATAAGTTGTTCTGTATTGTCACGGCCGTGTATATACCATTCATTTCAGGCGCAGTACTAATATATTCTAATGTGCAAATTGTGCGAGCCATTGTTGCGCACGGGAAGAATTCAAAGAAAGTACTAGTAAACAAAAGCCTCCTGCACAAACGTGGGTTGAAGGCGATGAAAATGTTAATGTCAACATCCCTAGTGTATTTCTTCACGTGGGGTCCTTACGTAGCTCGGGTACTTGTTGAATTAGTGATTGTTAAAGTTCACGTTCCCGGTGTAGCCAGATTTGTTACAATGTGGCTGGCCAACTCCAATGGTTTTGTTCATATTTTTATATTTTCCATTCTGTACAAATCTTTTCGGCATAAAATTAAGCATGCATTTCAAAACATATCGTTGTTTGTGACGAAATGCGAGTGTGATGAAAGCGTGAACACACTGGCTATTCATCAATCTGAAATAATGCAATCACCTTCTGGTCTGAAATTGCAAATTGAATTGCAAACACTATTCAACCCGAATGACGATATAGAAGTTCACGACAGTCACCTAATCACAAATCACAAAGATATCCCGGCAAGACCACCATATACAATATGATGCCTAACATAACCCATACTTACTTTGGTCTAACGGCCATTGACGGAGAAAATAAAAGGGAAGTCGTCACGCATAGAAGCTGGTTAATATTCACCATTACAAACGAGGTAATAGGATTTTTCAGGTGACAAAAAAATAATATATATATATAATTAAATAAATAAAAAAGTAAGTAAGTAAGTAAGTAAGTAAGTAAGTAAGTAAGTAAGTAAGTAAGTAAGTAAGTAAGTAAGTAAGCAAGCAAGCAAGCAAGCAAGCAAGCAAGCAAGCAAGCAAGCAAGCAAGCAAGCAAAGCAAAGCAAAGCAAAGCAAAGCAAAGCAAAGCCAAGCCAAGCAAAGCAAAGCAAAGCCAAGCAAAGCAAAGCAAAGCAAAGCAAAGCCAAGCAAGCAAGCAAGCAAGCAAGCAAGCAAGCAATAGTAAGCAAGCAAGCAAGCAAGCAATAGTAAGCAAGCAAGTAATAGTAAGCAGGCAATTCAATCAGTCAGTCAGTTGTGTGGTTGTATTTGGTTATGGTATAACCAATGGTTAATCAAATCATGTATAGTGCACCATTACAGATTACCTTTCAAATATGTTTTGCCTTATACATATCTTGCCTACTGTTACCCTCATGTATATAATGCTATATACGTGTACATGTTTATTGATCCATCTGTCAGTTGTTTCTATTAATAGCACATATATAAACAGCTGATTCTAGTAATTTCTAAATTATTGTTTACATATTGAGATGTGTAGATTGTTACAGAACATTCTTTAATCTACCAATAAACATGTGAGACCAGTGGTATATAAAGCTGACCATAATAAACCTTCAGTTCAGGGTTTCAGTATTAGTATTCAAAGTGGAGAATTTGGTTCATTATTTTAATTAAGATTTGGATGCTGTGAATTAAAATATATTGTGAGAGGATAAACAAATATTGTGCTCATCTAATGACATTGGATTATTGGATTATTTGGACATTTGGACTATAATGAATTAATAAACCAGGAAACACTTGAAGAGAAATTGAATTAAAGGGACACTTGACAATTTCGATTAAAGGGACACTTGACAATTTAGATTTAAGGGACACTTGCCAATATTATTTGGATTTTATTCGTATTTTGGATTTTAAAGAAATACTGAATCCATTTTATGGATTGTCTGTAAGTGAATATTTTTCTTTGTAGTATTTAAATAAATTTGTTGATTATAGTTTTTTAAAAAAAGTTGTTGCTGGTTTTATATTCTTTCTTGTTACATTTTACCCGTAACTCTACAAAAATAAGCGGCGTCGGTAGCTCAGTGGATATAATGGATTTTATTATATACTTTAAAGCGAAATAGTGGATTTCATGATTAAAATAACACCTTATATTTTCATTGTTTATATTTCACATGTGAAATATCGAAAATGACGTAATGCCGCTGTTGGCGTTGTTGGTCAACGTCATTGACATCATTGATTTGGCGCATTAGAGCGGGTTCGGGTATTAGTGGACACCATATCGGATAAATTACAGTTTCTTCATATAAGTAATATTTATAGCATAATTTTTCAAGTCTATGCGATTTATACTGCTTTTCGAGGGCCGTAGGCCTGAGAGTGCATTTAAATCGAATACGAGAAAAAATTGCTATACATGTTTTGTACCAGAGCCATTTATCCAAGAACGCGCGTGCAAGCAGTTTTAGGGTGTTGCAGTTTTCAGTAAATCCAATCAAGAAATAGCATTATCACGCGGCATGAGCATGACCCATGTTTTGATTATTGCAGTCAATCGCCTTTATATCTTATTGGGCAAATGCAGTGTAAACGAGTGTTGTTTTGGTAAGTTTAGTCGTTTTGATTGACAGGTTGTTTGTAAAGATTACAACTGCGTGCGCGTTTTAATTGAGTAGACCATGGTATAACTGCCGAATCTGTCATTTATATCACGGCTGAAATATACAAGCATTTAAAGCACGGTTTAGGCTCAGACTTTCAGGTTTATGAAAATTATATCATAAGCAAGAACAAAGGAAAACCATTAGAGCTATAGAATAGAGCATGAGTTTTGCACGTGTACGGGGAGATAATGCACGAGCGTTAGCGTATGCTGTTTATATCCTCGGGTATAACACGATGCATAGTGTGTATTTTGGATATTGTGGTACAATATAAGTATCGGCAATTGGCTGCATCTTATATACCACGTGATAATAGGGCATGTTTGGCTGACAGGCTGTTAGTGAACCAGTCGGGTATTTGTGAACATTAAGTCGGGTGTTAATGGACACTTTCAATTTTATGAAAATACGGTTTAACTCTGAAAAAGAGAGCTGTGCTCTAACAAGAAACAAGAAAGACATTTAACAAAACATCTACTAGGCCCGCTCTAGATAGGCCTAGTTCTGGCAGATTCAGTGGCGGATCATCTAGATAGGCCTACTTCTGACACACCCAGTGGCGGATCATCTAGATAGGCCTACTTCTGACACATCCAGTGGCGGATCATCTAGATAGGCCTAGTTTTGCCAGATCCAGTGGCGTGCGGATCATCAATTTGAATGAACTGTAACAATAACGCATTTAGATTGAAGGTCTGCCACTTCTGTCAAGGACAGAAGATCAATTGACGAAACACAAGCACGGTGCATCCACCGGCAGGCGCGTACCTGCCTATACGCAGATACGCAGCTGCGTAATGAAAATCTGAGATGCAAAACCTTTTTTTACCTTATTTTATACATTAGTTTAACATAGTTGACATATGGAACTTGATGGCATGACACTAATTTACTCTTGTGTAGTAAAAAGTATCAAAATCTGTAAGAAAATCCGTGTAATTTTGGTTCATAATTTTGCTAACAAAATACGCCAAAACGCACAATTTGGCGTCTTTAATTTTTAAAAAATAAGGGGGAGCCCCCTAGCACGGTCAAACCCAATCGTGCGTAATGGGAAAAAACCTCCAGGTACGTGCCTGACCGGGGACAGTTATGGCAAGATATCCCTCAGATATCCAGTTTTCAGAATCTGACCACTGACCGTTCCAAGGCGGTAGCCCTATTGTCAACCCTTTTGTGTTTGTGATGTCGTTTGCATTTATTATTGCTTTTGCCTTCTTGTTTGTCTGTTTGCGTGTTTGTTTCTGTGTTTTGTGGTATACTGTCCTCCTTGAATGCTACTTTCCCTGTCCGATCTTTTTATATTTCTTTTAGTGTTCATATTTATACTGTCATCAAATTATTTGACAAGCAAAACTATTAGTTATCCATGCTCAGTTATACCACTATTAGTTATCAATGCTCAGTTATACCACTATTAGTTATCAATGCTCAGTTATACCACTATTAGTTATCAATGCTCAGTTATACCACTATTAGTTATCAATGCTCAGTTATACCACTATTAGTTATCAATGCTCAGTTATACCACTATTAGTTATAAATGCTCAGTTATACCACTATTAGTTATCAATGCTCAGTTATACCACTATTAGTTATCAATGCTCAGTTATACCACTATTAGTTATCAATGCTCAGTTATACCACTATTAGTTATAAATGCTCAGTTATACCACTATTAGTCATCAATGCTCAGTTATACCACTATTAGTCATCAATGCTCAGTTATACCACTATTAGTCATCAGTGCTCAGTTATGCCACTATTAGTTATCAATGCTCAGTTATACCACTATTAGTTAATAATGCCCAGTTATACCACTCTTAGTTATCAGTGCCCAGTTATACCACTATTAGTTATCAATGCCCAGTTATACCACTATTAGTTATCAATGCCCAGTTATACCACTATTAGTTATCAGTGCCCAGTTATACCACTATTAGTTATCAATGCTCAGTTATACCACTATTAGTTATCAGTGCCCAGTTATACCACTATTAGTTATCAATGCTCAGTTATACCACTATTAGTTATCAATGTCCAGTTATACCACTATTAGTTATCAATGCCTAGTTATACCACTATACGTTATCAATGCTCAGTTATACCACTATTAGTTATCAATGCCCAGTTATACCACTATTAGTTATCAATGCCCAGTTATACCTTTTAGTTATCAATGCCCAGTTATACCACTATTAGTTATCAATGCTCAGTTATACCACTATTAGTTATCAATGCTCAGTTATACCACTATTAGTTATCAATGCCCAATTATTCCACTATTAGCTATCAATGCTCAGTTATACCACTATTAGTTATCAGTGCTCAGTTATACCACTATTAGTTATCAGTGCTCAGTTATACCACTATTAGTTATCAGTGCTCAGTTATACCACTATTAGTCATCAGTGCTCAGTTATACCAGTATTAGTCATCAATGCTCAGTTATACCACTTTTAGTCATCAATGCTCAGTTATACCACTCTTAGTCATCAATGCCCAGTTATACCACTCTTAGTCATCAATGCCCAGTTATACCACTATTAGTTATCAGTGCCCAGTTATACCACTATTAGTTATCAGTGCCCAGTTATACCACTATTAGTTATCAGTGCCCGGTTATACCACTATTAGTTATCAATGCTCAGTTATACCACTATTAGTTATCAATGCCCAGTTATACCACTATTAGTTATCAATGCCCAGTTATACCACTATTACTTATCAATGCCCAGTTATACCACTATTAGTTATCAATGCCCATTTATACCACAATTAGTCATCAATGCCCAGTTATACCACTATTAGTCATCAATGCCCAGTTATACCACTATTAGTTATCAATGCTCAGTTATACCACTATTAGTTATCAATGCTCAGTTATGCCACTATTAGTTATCAATGCCCAGTTATACCACTATTAGTTATCAATGCCCAGTTATACCACTATTAGTTATCAATGCCCAGTTATACCACTATTAGTTATCAGTGCCCAGTTATACCACTATCAGTGCTCAGTTATACCACTATTAGTTATCAGTGCTCTGTTATACCACTATTAGTTATCACTATTAGTTATCAATGCCCAGTTATACCACTATTAGTTATCAATGCCCAGTTATACCACTATTAGTTATCAGTGCCCAGTTATACCACTATCAGTGCTCAGTTATACCACTATTAGTTATCAGTGCTGTGTTATACCACTATTAGTTATCAATGCCCAGTTATACCACTATTAGTTATTAATGCCCAGTTATACCACTATTAGTTATCAATGCCCAGTTATACCACTATTAGTTATCAATGCTCAGTTATACCACTATTAGTTACCAATGCCCAGTTATACCACTATTAGTTACCAATGCCCAGTTATACCACTATTAGTTATCAATGCCCAGTTATACCACTATTAGTTATCAATGCTCAGTTATACCACTTTTAGTTATCAATGCTCAGTTATACCACTATTAGTTATCAATGCCCAGTTATACCACTATTAGTTATCAATGCCCAGTTATACCACTATTAGTTACCAATGCCTAGTTATACCACTATTAGTTATCAATGCTCAGTTATACCACTATTAGTTATCAATGCCCAATCAATGCTCAGTTATACCACTATTAGTTATCAGTGCCCAGTTATACCACTATTAGTTATCAATGCTCAGTTATACCACTATTAGTTATCAATGCCCAGTTATACCACTATTAGTTATCAATGCCTAGTTATACCACTATACGTTATCAATGCTCAGTTATACTACTATTAGTTATCAATGCCCAGTTATACCACTATTAGTTATCAATGCCCAGTTATACCACTATTAGTTATCAATGCTCAGTTATACCACTATTAGTTATCAATGCCCAGTTATACCACTATTAGTTATCAATGCCCAATTATTCCACTATTAGTTATCAATGCTCAGTTATACCACTATTAGTTATCAGTGCCCAGTTATACCACTATTAGTTATCAGTGCCCGGTTATACCACTATTAGTTATCAATGCTCAGTTATACCACTATTAGTTATCAATGCCCAGTTATACCACTATTAGTTATCAATGCTCAGTTATACCACTATTAGTTATCAATGCCCAATTATTCCACTATTAGTTATCAATGCTCAGTTATACCACTATTAGTTATCAGTGCTCAGTTATACCACTATTAGTCATCAGTGCTCAGTTATACCAGTATTAGTCATCAATGCTCAGTTATACCACTCTTAGTCATCAATGCCCAGTTATACCACTCTTAGTCATCAATGCCCAGTTATACCACTCTTAGTCATCAATGCCCAGTTATACCACTATTAGTTATCAGTGCCCAGTTATACCACTATTAGTTATCAGTGCCCAGTTATACCACTATTAGTTATCAGTGCCCGGTTATACCACTATTAGTTATCAATGCTCAGTTATACCACTATTAGTTATCAATGCCCAGTTATACCACTATTAGTTATCAATGCCCAGTTATACCACTATTACTTATCAATGTCCAGTTATACCACTATTAGTTATTAATGCCCAGTTATACCACTATTAGTTATCAATGCCCAGTTATACCACTATTAGTTATCAATGCTCAGTTATACCACTATTAGTTATCAATGCCCAGTTATACCACTATTAGTTATCAATGCCCAGTTATACCACTATTAGTTATCAATGCCCAGTTATACCACTATTAGTTATCAATGCTCAGTTATACCACTTTTAGTTATCAATGCTCAGTTATACCACTATTAGTTATCAATGCCCAGTTATACCACTATTAGTTATCAATGCCCAGTTATACCACTATTAGTTACCAATGCCTAGTTATACCACTATTAGTTATCAATGCCCAATCAATGCTCAGTTATACCACTATTAGTTATCAGTGCCCAGTTATACCACTATTAGTTATCAATGCTCAGTTATACCACTATTAGTTATCAATGCCCAGTTATACCACTATTAGTTATCAATGCCTAGTTATACCACTATACGTTATCAATGCTCAGTTATACCACTATTAGTTATCAATGCCCAGTTATACCACTATTAGATATCAATGCCCAGCTATACCACTATTAGTTATCAATGCTCAGTTATACCACTATTAGTTATCAATGCTCAGTTATACCACTATTAGTTATCAATGCCCAATTATTCCACTATTAGTTATCAATGCTCAGTTATACCACTATTAGTTATCAGTGCCCAGTTATACCACTATTAGTTATCAGTGCCCGGTTATACCACTATTAGTTATCAATGCTCAGTTATACCACTATTAGTTATCAATGCCCAGTTATACCACTATTAGTTATCAGTGCTCAGTTATACCACTATTAGTCATCAGTGCTCAGTTATACCAGTATTAGTCATCAATGCTCAGTTATACCACTATTAGTCATCAATGCTCAGTTATACCACTCTGAGTCATCAATGCCCAGTTATACCACTCTTAGTCATCAATGCCCAGTTATACCACTATTAGTTATCAGTGCCCAGTTATACCACTATTAGTTATCAGTGCCCAGTTATACCACTATTAGTTATCAGTGCCCGGTTATACCACTATTAGTTATCAATGCTCAGTTATACCACTATTAGTTATCAATGCCCAGTTATACCACTATTAGTTATCAATGCCCAGTTATACCACTATTACTTATCAATGCCCAGTTATACCACTATTAGTTATCAATGCCCATTTATACCACAATTAGTCATCAATGCCCAGTTATACCACTATTAGTCATCAATGCCCAGTTATACCACTATTAGTTATTAATGCTCAGTTATACCACTATTAGTTATCAATGCTCAGTTATGCCACTATTAGTTATCAATGCCCAGTTATACCACTATTAGTTATCAATGCCCAGTTATACCACTATTAGTTATCAATGCCCAGTTATACCACTATTAGTTATCAGTGCCCAGTTATACCACTATCAGTGCTCAGTTATACCACTATTAGTTATCAGTGCTCTGTTATACCACTATTAGTTATCACTATTAGTTATCAATGCCCAGTTATACCACTATTAGTTATCAATGCCCAGTTATACCACTATTAGTTATCAGTGCCCAGTTATACCACTATCAGTGCTCAGTTATACCACTATTAGTTATCAGTGCTGTGTTATACCACTATTAGTTATCAATGCCCAGTTATACCACTATTAGTTATTAATGCCCAGTTATACCACTATTAGTTATCAATGCCCTGTTATACCACTATTAGTTATCAATGCTCAGTTATACCACTATTAGTTATCAATGCCCAGTTATACCACTATTAGTTACCAATGCCCAGTTATACCACTATTAGTTATCAATGCCCAGTTATACCACTATTAGTTATCAATGCTCAGTTATACCACTTTTAGTTATCAATGCTCAGTTATACCACTATTAGTTATCAATGCCCAGTTATACCACTATTAGTTATCAATGCCCAGTTATACCACTATTAGTTACCAATGCCTAGTTATACCACTATTAGTTATCAATGCTCAGTTATACCACTATTAGTTATCAATGCCCAATCAATGCTCAGTTATACCACTATTAGTTATCAGTGCCCAGTTATACCACTATTAGTTACCAATGCTCAGTTATACCACTATTAGTTATCAATGCCCAGTTATACCACTATTAGTTATCAATGCCTAGTTATACCACTATACGTTATCAATGCTCAGTTATACCACTATTAGTTATCAATGCCCAATTATTCCACTATTAGTTATCAATGCTCAGTTATACCACTATTAGTTATCAGTGCCCAGTTATACCACTATTAGTTATCAGTGCCCGGTTATACCACTATAAGTTATCAATGCTCAGTTATACCACTATTAGTTATCAATGCCCAGTTATACCACTATTAGTTATCAATGCTCAGTTATACCACTATTAGTTATCAATGCCCAATTATTCCACTATTAGTTATCAATGCTCAGTTATACCACTATTAGTTATCAGTGCTCAGTTATACCACTATCAGTTATCAGTGCTCAGTTATACCACTATTAGTTATCAGTGCTCAGTTATACCACTATTAGTTATCAGTGCTCAGTTATACCACTATTAGTTATCAATGCTCAGTTATACCACTATTAGTTATCAATGCCCAGTTATACCACTATTAGTTATCAATGCCCAGTTATACCACTATTAGTTATCAATGCCCAGTTATACCAGTATTAGTCATCAATGCTCAGTTATACCACTATTAGTCATCAATGCTCAGTTATACCACTCTTAGTCATCAATGCCCAGTTATACCACTCTTAGTCATCAATGCCCAGTTATACCACTCTTAGTCATCAATGCCCAGTTATACCACTATTAGTTATCAGTGCCCAGTTATACCACTATTAGTTATCAGTGCCCAGTTATACCACTATTAGTTATCAGTGCCCGGTTATACCACTATTAGTTATCAATGCTCGGTTATACCACTATTAGTTATCAATGCCCAGTTATACCACTATTAGTTATCAATGCCCAGTTATACCACTATTACTTATCAATGCCCAGTTATACCACTATTAGTTATCAATGCCCATTTATACCACTATTAGTTATCAATGCCCAGTTATACCACTATTAGTTGCTCAGTTATGCCACTCTTAGTCATCAATGCCCAGTTATGCCACTCTTAGTCATCAATGCCCAGTTATACCACTATTAGTTATCAGTGCCCAGTTATACCACTATTAGTTATCAGTGCCCAGTTATACCACTATTAGTTATCAGTGCCCGGTTATACCACTATTAGTTATCAATGCTCAGTTATACCACTATTAGTTATCAATGCCCAGTTATACCACTATTAGTTATCAATACCCAGTTATACCACTATTAGTTATCAATGCCCAGTTATACCACTATTACTTATCAATGCCCAGTTATACCACTATTAGTTATCAATGCCCATTTATACCACTATTAGTTATCAATGCCCAGTTATACCACTATTAGTCATCAATGCCCAGTTATACCACTATTAGTAATCAATGCTCAGTTATACCACTATTAGTTATCAATGCTCAGTTATGCCACTATTAGTTATCAATGCCCAGTTATACCACTATTAGTTATCAATGCCCAGTTATACCACTATTAGTTATCAATGCCCAGTTATACCACTATTAGTTATCAGTGCCCAGTTATACCACTATCAGTGCTCAGTTATACCACTATTAGTTATCAGTGCTCTGTTATACCACTATTAGTTATCACTATTAGTTATCAATGTCCAGTTATACCACTATTAGTTATCAATGCCCAGTTATACCACTATTAGTTATCAGTGCCCAGTTATACCACTATCAGTGCTCAGTTATACCACTATTAGTTATCAGTGCTCTGTTATACCACTATTAGTTATCAATGCCCAGTTATACCACTATTAGTTATTAATGCCCAGTTATACCACTATTAGTTATCAATGCCCAGTTATACCACTATTAGTTATCAATGCTCAGTTATACCACTATTAGTTACCAATGCCCAGTTATACCACTATTAGTTACCAATGCCCAGTTATACCACTATTAGTTATCAATGCCCAGTTATACCACTATTAGTTATCAATGCTCAGTTATACCACTTTTAGTTATCAATGCCCAATTATACCACTATTAGTTATCAATGCCCAGTTATACCACTATTAGTTATCAATGCCCAGTTATACCACTATTAGTTACCAATGCCTAGTTATACCACTATTAGTTATCAATGCTCAGTTATACCACTATTAGTTATCAATGCCCAATCAATGCTCATTTATACCACTATTAGTCATCAGTGCCCAGTTATACCACTATTAGTTATCAATGCTCAGTTATACCACTATTAGTTATCAATGTCCAGTTATACCACTATTAGTTATCAATGCCTAGTTATACCACTATACGTTATCAATGCTCAGTTATACCACTATTAGTTATCAATGCCCAGTTATACCACTATTAGTTATCAATGCCCAGTTATACCACTATTAGTTATCAATGCCCAGTTATACCACTGTTAGTTATCAATGCTCAGTTATACCACTATTAGTTATTAATGCTCAGTTATACCACTATTAGTTATCAATGCCCAATTATTCCACTATTAGTTATCAATGCTCAGTTATACCACTATTAGTCATCAGTGCTCAGTTATACCACTATTAGTTATCAATGCCCAGTTATACCACTGTTAGTTATCAATGCTCAGTTATACCACTATTAGTTATTAATGCTCAGTTATACCACTATTAGTTATCAATGCCCAATTATTCCACTATTACTTATCAATGCTCAGTTATACCACTATTAGTTATCAGTGCCCAATTATTCCACTATTACTTATCAATGCCCAGTTATACCACTATTAGTCATCAATGCTCAGTTATACCACTATTAGTCATCAATGCTCAGTTATACCACTCTTAGTCATCAATGCCCAGTTATACCACTCTTAGTCATCAATGCCCAGTTATACCACTATTAGTTATCAGTGCCCAGTTATACCACTATTAGTTATCAGTGCCCAGTTATACCACTATTAGTCATCAATGCCCAGTTATACCACTCTTAGTCATCAATGCCCAGTTATACCACTATTAGTCATCAATGCCCAGTTATACCACTCTTAGTCATCAATGCCCAGTTATACCACTATTAGTTATCAGTGCCCAGTTATACCACTATTAGTTATCAATGCCCAGTTATACCACTCTTAGTCATCAATGCCCAGTTATACCACTATTAGTCATCAGTGCTCAGTTATACCAGTATTAGTCATCAATGCTCAGTTATACCACTATTAGTCATCAATGCTCAGTTATACCACTCTTAGTCATCAATGCCCAGTTATACCACTCTTAGTCATCAATGCCCAGTTATACCACTATTAGTTATCAGTGCCCAGTTATACCACTATTAGTTATCAGTGCCCAGTTATACCACTATTAGTTATCAGTGCCCGGTTATACCACTATTAGTTATCAATGCTCAGTTATACCACTATTAGTTATCAATGCCCAGTTATACCACTATTAGTTATCAATGCCCAGTTATACCACTATTACTTATCAATGCCCAGTTATACCACTATTAGTTATCAATGCCCATTTATACCACTATTAGTTATCAATGCCCAGTTATACCACTATTAGTCATCAATGCCCAGTTATACCACTATTAGTTATCAATGCTCAGTTATACCACTATTAGTTATCAATGCTCAGTTATGCCACTATTAGTTATCAATGCCCAGTTATACCACTATTAGTTATCAATGCCCAGTTATACCACTATTAGTTATCAATGCCCAGTTATACCACTATTAGTTATCAGTGCCCAGTTATACCACTATCAGTGCTCAGTTATACCACTATTAGTTATCAGTGCTCTGTTATACCACTATTAGTTATCACTATTAGTTATCAATGCCCAGTTATACCACTATTAGTTATCAATGCCCAGTTATACCACTATTAGTTATCAGTGCCCAGTTATACCACTATCAGTGCTCAGTTATACCACTATTAGTTATCAGTGCTCTGTTATACCACTATTAGTTATCAATGCCCAGTTATACCACTATTAGTTATTAATGCCCAGTTATACCACTATTAGTTATCAATGCCCAGTTATACCACTATTAGTTATCAATGCTCAGTTATACCACTATTAGTTATCAATGCCCAGTTATACCACTATTAGTTACCAATGCCCAGTTATACCACTATTAGTTATCAATGCCCAGTTATACCACTATTAGTTATCAATGCTCAGTTATACCACTTTTAGTTATCAATGCTCAGTTATACCACTATTAGTTATCAATGCCCAGTTATACCACTATTAGTTATCAATGCCCAGTTATACCACTATTAGTTACCAATGCCTAGTTATACCACTATTAGTTATCAATGCTCAGTTATACCACTATTAGTTATCAATGCCCAATCAATGCTCAGTTATACCACTATTAGTTATCAATGCTCAGTTATACCACTATTAGTTATCTAATGCTCAGTTATACCACTATTAGTTATCAATGCTCAGTTATACCACTATTAGTTATCAATGCTCAGTTATACCACTATTAGTTATCAATGCTCAGTTATACCAATTCATACATTATATAGGGTAAACACTACTATCTGGGTGCAGACCATTTTATTTCCTCAAATTATTGGCGTGGGTGGGGGTGGGGGGGGGGGGGGGGGTGGGGGGGGGCGGTGAAATTCCTTGCCAATATCAGTCGCACAGAGTACAGCGCCTTAAGTTGTACGGGATATTCGCAAACCTACCAGTTTCGACAGGAAATCTATGGTTAGTTGTTCGGAATTTGAATAGCTAGCATATTTCACTACCGTTCGTGAACAGTCTCATCAAACCGAGACTGCAATATTTCATATGTGTCGTGTTCGGCCGTTTCCAAAGGTCCACTCTCATACCGTTTTATATAGCACAGTGGCGTTGCTTGTGTAGTGTGGCGGCAGTAAAACGTCTCCCCGCGCTTGCAATCAGGACTGTTATTCATTCTATCTTTGGAGATCGCTGAGCCCGATACTTATATTTAGTTATCGGTGGTACATTTTCAATTTCTTTTGTTTTCTTACTTAATGTTTGATTCGGTGGTTCCACTACTCCGGCCGATAAAAGGCTCTGGGTATTGTTTAACTACTCATGGGATATGTTGTCTGCTATTTAATTTAGTCTTTTGGCTGTTACTAGTGATACGCCGGTTTCATAACCGCTGCTCCCAACTAAATTCAATTATGTTTATTTCGCTCTTCGGGGCATTTAATTTTATTAGATAGTGGGACCATACGCCGTACGACATGGGGAAGAAATATACTCCATGTCCACTGCCATATGCATGCCATCTTCGGGATGGTTAAATTTTGTACTATTGATTTAATGAATATTGAGTTCTGCTCAACCCGGGGCTAGAGGGCGTGAGCGGTAGCTAGCATATTTCACTACCGTTCATGAACAGTCTCAATCAAACCGAGACTGCAATATTTTGTATATGTCGTGTTCGGTCGTTTCCAAAGGTCCACTCTCATACTGTTTTTTTAATACGATCGCGATAGAATTGAAGTCGAAAGTAAAAAAAATACCGTACAGATTTTTGGACTGGAAGAAACGCCGTTTGAAGATGAATCTCGAGCGAACCAGACTGTAATCGATAATGTTCTATGTATTGGTTGTCCGGACGAAACATGGGAAACACGCGACATCGACAGTGCTTTCCGTGTAGGCTATGCCAAAACCAACCAACCAAGAGCTATGCTAATTAAACTAACACATACGAACCACTGTCGAAAGCTTTTAAATGGCAGAGATAAACTTCGGGAAAACGGTATAAGAATAGCACATGACAACACAACGACAATATGGAAAGTTAAAACAATTGAACGCCCGTGGGAGAAACTGTTACTTTTATAAGGGCAAGTTGAAACATCAAACCATAACACAACACAACACGAACGTACTTTTAAACAGGAAAAACGGCGAACACAGCCACACCTCACAGGAAATGAGCAACATGAAACACTGGCGAACAACACATGGACTATGCAGTGTACTGAACAGATGATTTTATATATAATACAGACATGAATACCGAGGCAACTGCTAGTGGAGGCAGATAGGGGCACGGTCAAGGCCATAACAAGTAATGGAACATTAAAATATGTAGTTTGGAACATTGAAGGACTTTTCTCAAACTTAGAATTTAGTGGTTTAAAGGAACATATCAGTCAATTTGACGTTTTAGGTTTTGTCGAAACATGGGTTACCAATATAGAAACTGTTAACTATATATTTGATAATTTCACGTGTTATTTTTGCTCAGCTAAAGTTTCAAATAGAGGTGGGCAATCCATGGCAGGTATAATTGTATATATACGTAACGAACTAGTACCGTTTGTAAGAAGAATATCTCATGAATGTGAGTTTAGTATTTTTCTGCTTTTTGACAGAGCAGTGCTTGATTTAGCAAAATATGTGTTATTTGTTTGTACTTATCTACCTCCAAACTGTTTACCATTGTATAAAGATAAACCCTTCAAGGGTGTAGAAAATTAGAATTATACCGAGATTTTGAAAGAGATTTTAAGTTTAAATGTTTTTAAATTGCCCTGTAATACGAAAATTCAGGCATGCACAATCATCTTTCGAACTTCTTCGCATGACCTCGAAATAGAAAACGGGAGATACAGAGGTATTCCTAGGAGTGAAAGGGTATGCAAACATTGCCGAAACACAGTAGAAAATGAATATCGCTTTATATTTGAATGCAAACTGTATGATGATTAAGACTGAAATACTTACCAATACAATTTACACATAATGAAAATCCATTAATTATAAAAAAAATTAGCCATGTTTATATTTCAAGCTTTTCACAAAAGAACACGTTTTTTAGGGACTGTGTAAATACGCAGTTTTTTCACGTTGATTGCCTAAAATATTTGTTGTTTTGTATATTAACTCAATGTATATATGGTGGTATGTACCAGTGTTTACCAGTTACATATTTGTTTGTTTGTATATAAAAGATATTGTGTTATGGGCCAGTGGCCAAAATCGCAATAAAGAAATTGAAACTAGCCATCAAGTTTCTATCATTTCGCTTTCGTCCTGTATTTTTTCTTTAAAAATGGAAATTGGTTAAGAACGCAAAAGAGGTTGGCACAACATGCTTCATTTGCATTGCACCCAAAATATAGTAGAAAACGAATACCATTTTTTGCTTGTATGTCCAACATTTAGGCACTTAAGACAGAACTATTTTAAACCTTACTTTTGCAGATGGCCCACGATAAACACATTGATGCGTTAATGTCTAATAACTCGAACAGAACAGAACAGTTATAAACTCATCAAAATATGTTTATTATACATTTAAATTTCGAAATGAAATTTAGTTTAAATTTCTTTACCACATTTTGGGCAGTGGATAGTTAGGCAAATATTTATTGTGGCCCCATTTCAGTTTTTTTATTGGTATTTCATCTGTGTATCTGAATTTAATCTAAATTGTTTCGTATGTAAATGATTGCGTTCAAATTAAAATTTTAATATCCAAATAATGGAAGAAAAAATGAAAACAATTCCCCTCCCACTGTCCCCCATGTGAGGGGAGCCCATAAACCAATGGGTAGAGGGGCATCATTGATATATGTGTAGATTTGATTCGGGTGGTGGTGGTGATGATGGGTTGGTGGGATGGTTGTGGGGGGCGGGGGCCAAACATATTGATCAACCGATAAAACAAAACAACACATAGACATGTAAAAAAAAAAATGTAATAAAATACATTCGGGTGGTGGTGATAATGGGATAGGGTGTACGGTTAGGGGATGGGGCAACATAGCTATATGTGTCAGAATTGACCAAAACAACACAGAAATATGTAAAAAAAAAAGTGGTAGGGGTGGGAAGGGGCGGGGGGAGAAGTGGGGGGGGGGGGGACACAGTTATATTGAAAAAAAGTTGGGAGGGGTATGAGGGGGGTGTGTGTGTGTGTGGGGGGGGGGCAACATAGCCATATGTGTAAGAATTGACCAAAACAACACAGAAATAGTAAAACAAAGAAAGAAAAAAATAGTTTCGAGTGTGGTGGGGGAGGGCGGGGGGAGGTGGGAAGGCGGTGGGAGTGGGGAGGGGGAAACATAGCTATATGTGTAAGAATTGACCAAACCAACACAGAAATATGTAAAACAAACAATTTAAACAATTAAAAAAAAGAGTTTCGAGTGTGGGGTGGTGGGGGGAGGCGGGTGGAAGGGGTATGAGGGGGCAACATATCCATATGTGTAAGAGTTGACCAAAACATCACAGAAATATATAGTAAAGAAAAACATGTTTCGAGTTGGGGGTGTGGGTTGGAAGGCTGGGGGAAGGGGGATTGGAAGGGGGCAACATAGCTATATGTGTAAAAATTGACCAAAATATGAGTTTCGAGTGTGGGGTGGGGGTGAGGGCGGGGGGAATGCGGGAAGGCGGGTGCGGAGGGGGCAACATAGCTATATGTGTCAGAATTGACGAAACCACACAGAAATATGTAAAAAACAAAAACAAAAATACGTGGGGTGGTGGAGAGTGGGTAGGCGTAGATGGGGGATGGGGTGGCCGGGGAGGAGGGAGCCCATGCCCAAATGAATAAGATGCATAATGCTATAAGAAATCCCAAACCAAAATTATAGATGTATACAACAGGTTACATGCAAACCTAGATCTGCCTTTACTGCACATTTTATGGGCCATCACAATAAGCTCAGAATTTGCAGAAGACAAAATAATTACGTATGCAACCCTTTACAACATACTATAACGAAACCAAGTTGAGCTAGGGCAAGAAATGTAAGATATATAGACCTGTAAACACAGCTTACACGCACAATTTGATGTGAAATAGACACATTTTAAGGGCTATCCGAATTTGGGTTATATGGGAGCCCTTGGGTTACAGGAACCAAAATTGCTTATGCAGTCCTTAAGATAATGCTATAAGGAAGCCCATGGCCAAATTTGGTTGTGTTGGGATAAGAAATGTAAGACAAATAGGCTTGTATACACAGCTTACACGCAAACCTTGATGTGGGACGCCGACGCCGAAGACGCCGACGCCGGGGTGATTACATAAGCTCTCTTATTCTTTGAATAGTCGAGCTAAAAAACAACGAAAATAAATAAAGCTATTATTATATATTATCGTACGATCAGGTTCCTTGTTAAAAATGAATAGTAATTTTATGATCGATAATATAAGTGTTGATGTGTTCGCTTACATTGTATAGAATGTTATATACATATAATTATGATACTGTAAATACCGAACCCATACTAGGCAACACGATGGCGAAATAACCATATAAGCAATTATAGGACAAAGAAAGAGAATTATTCACCATAGTAATGAACGAAATCCGAACTATGTATGCTACATTTATATCCATAGTGTACATAATTATATCTGCATTTGTAAATGTGTATGACATTGGAATGACGGAGAAAACAACATCAAAACATATGGTTTATTACAGAGTACATTGATATATAGAGGATCTTACATGAGTGCTCATTCATTATTGAATATTTTAAACGAGTTGGCAAAATGATATAATGCGAGGCTCCTGTTATTTCACGGCTGCAGTGTCACTTTTTTTTTTTCGCTTGGCGTTCTTTCGTTTTTCCGTCTTTGAAATGTCGTCTTTTTGTTCTGTCGTCTCGGCGGAAACAATCCTTGAAGAACGTGACGACCAGCGTCTTAGGGGGCTTGAGAGGTGTTGCTCCCTACATTACCTCTCATGAACAGACTCAATACAATCGAGTCTGCTACTTTACTCTCTTGGTTGTGTTTGTTGCTTCCAAAGGATCTCCCTTTAACACTCAGTGTTTATTTAAAAGTACTTATACTCGGCGGTTACGAAAAAGGCCAAATACAAAAAAATAAATGAGCAGTAAACTGAAATAGTTTCTGTGTGTGAAAAATATATATATTTGCATCTGTTTTGAAGAAACACCATTATGCGAATGTCACAGGATGACCTTAGTGGTTGGGCTAACTCAGGAAAGAATCAATGACGGTGAATGCATTTACATAAGTTTAATGCAACTTTTAAAATATGTTTAATATATATACAATTATCTAAAAAAACAAGCGAATACACAAATGAACTATGAAAAGAATGTTCTCCTGAACGTTTAAGACGTTCTTAGTATTGTTATAAATACTGAATGTCTAAGACACCAAAGTGTTGTTAAAGCTATAACAATGTTGATCTAGCGCGATAACTGTGATGCGCGAGAGCTCATGAAGATGATGATGCGCGAATTCAATGGATGATTGTCATCCAATCCCTTCTGTAAGGGTTGATGACGCGATGCAATGATAGTTAATCCTCCACTGAGATTGTGAGTAATATTCCTCCAGTGAGGATTGGTAACGGGCCCACCTTGTGTCCCGGGGGTTGTCGTTAGTAAAACCTGGCTGCGCAGGTACGGGGACCGTCTCCACCGCTTGTAAACGTTATTTGTGGAAGCTTAGCTCCACTCCTGGATATCCAAACCTAGATGGCTTACTCCAACCCTGGATGGCTTATATCCTGGATGGCTTAGGCTGTAATTATACATACGTTTTAGATGTCGGTTGACAAACATAACAATCTTGCATAATTATCATTACCCAAACAAATCATTATTCAATCAATATATGTAAGCTGTACTAATGATGAGTAGCAATGTATACATATTCTACAACGCCATGTATACGCTATGTACGTCGCTGTTAATCAATGCCCTAATACATGTAATATAAACATGATCAAATTACTCATATATTACACTCACTGAGTTATGCATGCACGTATGTCAACTAATGACCACATTATACAACGCTATGCATATGCGTCGAACATTTATTCTTGTCACTCATCTCATTGTTAACTAATGTTAACAATCGTGTATTACAATCACTGAGTTATACGCCAACGTTAACTAATGCACCTATTATCCACTGTTATCAAATTAATATTGTTTTACAGTTAATGATCAATTACAATAATTACATCTAATAAAGTAACTTCAAAATCATATGCTAGTCTAAAGTGATGTTTGAGAAACATCAATGCTAACCGGATGTCGTAACCGCCAAACAAGATGGCGCCGCCCACTGAATACAAATGTACGATAAAAGTTTAATAAAATTACTAACCACATGTTGCCTATGAAATTTGCCGTCCAATCTCTGTTCCAACAAAGTACTATCGATGATCCCGGCGAGAGCTAGAAGACAATGGGTTTTATAGCAAACATTACGCCCAAATCATTATTTCCCCCGTTCAGTCCGTGACAAACGTGGCTAAATCTACAGTATTGAATCTACACGAGAGGCCCCTTATACAATTTTGCCGTCTAAGGAAAATATACGTATACGTTTACATGCATTAGCACAAAACTAAACTTATGACACGGCCTCTCTGGCGGCCACTTAAAATGTGCACGCTTTTACGTGTTACATGAATAGATCATGAATATTGTGAAATTGTTTCAACTCGAACAATAGATTTTGGGTGTAACCGATAACTTACAAGAGCTATGAACGACCAATACGCTCTACCCGTGACATTTTTTTTTTATTAAATATTTACATAAGTTTTTACTATATTATTAAGAAATATGCATAATAAGTAATTATTCAGATGTATGTCATTACTGTAGTTACCATTATATGAATTATGTGAATGTATCTTTATTACTAATGGAACTATATGTATATATTAAAATCTGTCAAAAACCGTTTAATTACTCATACCTGTTATCATACTTTTCTCATAGTATATGTGTGTAACTGTTGCCGCCAAATGTATTGGAGATGAACATGTATATATGTTTGAGCCTGAATAAAAATTGAAACTTTATTTGTTTCACCAGCACTGAGTTACCCCGACTCCACGCAAGTTACTTCACGTACACATTTAATACTTTTGACCCCACTGAGGGCGGTCATCATGTGGGGAAGTCATACACTAAATTTGGTTGAATTTTACTCAGTGATTTAGGAGGAGATACGGTAACAGATAATCCCATATTTTATGAGATTTTATATGTTGAACCAAGAAGCAAAAATCTCCCAACCATAGGCACACTATAGCCCCTAAACCCTCGGATGTTGACCCGGACTGATGGACAGGCTGATAAACGGAAGCGTTAACACTATCCCCTAACGTTTTGATTTTAAAGATAAAATATCATATTTTTTGAATATTTTCTACACCATATTTGTGGTGTTATTAGTAGTCTGGTATTATCTTGACGACAATAGCTAGGTTTCGGCATTATGTCTTTGATATCGCCCTGTTGCTTGTATGTCATGTCCCCATTGTTTAATACTGTCATAGACACTCCTCCCATTTCTGAAGACTTGAAACGCTCGTCCAATCAATACCAGCCTGTATAATAAAACAATTATTATAATGAAATATAAAAAGTACATATGTTTATGCTGCTGGACTATTCGCAAACATTTGGAATAAAACTTCTGAAGCAATATTTCTATTTTTTAGGTATTGAATCTTGATACCCCAACTAGTCTCACATGTTTATTGGTAGACTTGATACCCCAACTAGTCTCACATGTTTATTGGTAGACTTGATACCCCAACTAGTCTCACATGTTTATTGGTAGACTTGATACCCCAACTAGTCTCACATGTTTATTGGTAGACTTGATACCCCAACTAGTCTCACATGTTTATTGGTAGATGTTTAAGACAAACAGTTACGCAGTTATTTGCCTTGTCAATTAACATTGTTACTCTGGATCATCATAAACAGAAAACTGTTCCACTAAATCAATTCATAACACCAATGTGGAATGCACTAAACCAGATATGCACGTACTTTTTTTAAAAGTAGACTCGTTATATGGATTATATTACATTTTGTTATGGATTGTGTTACATTTTGTTCAAAATGCTTTAAATTCTAACTTTTAAAAGGATTTGTTTTATGATGAGTTTTCACTGACCGTGAGTCAAGTCATATTTGCGTGACGTGCGTCAGATTCCCGCCAAAACAAATTTGCATTCAAAATCAATGTTATCTTCATTAGTTTGCAACGTCATTTAGCTGATTGCTTCATCTATAGTTTATTTACGTGAAAGCAGTGATAAAACCTTTATAGCAAACATGCAACGCAAATCATACATCAACACGTGTGGCTAACGGCTATATTGTTTATGTAGAACAGCGCACTATTTTCTGTGCCGTTGCTAACAGAATGTCAAGAATTTGAACATACCGAAGCGTCGATATACGCACGAGGCGGGATCCCGAATAATGACGAAAGAGATTGGCCGAGTTTTTAACGACTGAATTTGCAGTCATAATAAAATAAACAATCGTCATGACCAACACTCGTAACATATGCCTCGAGTTTGATACACGACACGTGCAATCTAGAGGTATTAATCACAACATAAAACAATATCGTATATCTCAATATCGTATATCTCAATATCGTATATCTCAAGTTGAATGTTGTTTTACGTCATTTTTAGCACACGTTAGGTCATATATGACGGTCGATTTGTTAATGGTAGCGGTAGAATACTTTCTCGCTTTACAAGTCGATCATCTAGTGGGATTCAAAACCGCGGCGGGTTACTATCCCTGCCACGGAGGCACTAAAGCAGTTCCAGATATGTGCACGGATTTGATCACTGACATTGACATTGAAAATACGTGACCAAACTTGATACACGAGACACCGTCTACATTCCAATCTGAAATAAACGTGATATTACGATACCATTTTGTCAAGTTATTGCATTACCGAAGTGAAATTTAATCATTTTTACAAAAAAGGCAATACCCCTTTTGGTTTTTCTTTTTGCCGAAATCTTCCATCATCTTTATATTACACAAATACTTACTAAATTGTGTGAAGTCGGACAATATTTACTAAAGTTACTCCTTTTTTAATAACAATAACCTATTATAAATTTCTCAATCAAATGTATTGTGTGCGTGCGTCAAATTTGTCTTTATTTTTTATTTTATTTGTTGTAACAAAGACTTATTTGAAATTATTTAATCAAGGGCGTTAACTCTGTGATGAGTGCGTCGTTTGCTTCTTTCTTTTTTAAACAGTGACATATTTCAAGTTACTTAATGAAAGCATTAACTATGTGATGCCTGCATCAAATTTGCTCATTGTCAAACGCGTCCAATATCTAATTAAAAAAATCTTTTAAAGTTTAATGATGAATGGCGAGAGATCTTAAAACAAACTACACTTAAAATTGGTGAAAATACATAATTTACTCAAGTTATCGTGTTTACATGAATTATCAAACGGAAGACGGACGATGACGACGACGGATGCATAATTTAGCTTGACCTTTGGCAGTTACTGTTTAACATATATATATATTACTGTTCAATTACCGCTCTTGGCTGTACAGAAGATATTAAACCAACAATATATAAATATTGCATCCCAGTGAGTGTGACAGTGGATATTGTCAACCTGAGGAAAATGATGTCGCCGAGGTTGACATTATTTTTCCGAAGGTTGACAATATCAACCGTCACTCTTACTGGGATGTAATATTTATTTTATTATACCGAACAAAATTTTTTTTGATTAAAATTTAAATATATAAGGAAAAAATCCCAATAAAATAAAGTTTTTTTTTTAATTTATGTTTTTTTCACCACTTTTGATTTAAAGTAACATAAAACAAGATTACTATCTTTTACTCCTTTTTTTAAGACATTATTAAAACATTTTAACAATATAAACAACGTATTATCATTGACATGGATATTGAAGTAACATAATAGTTTAGTCAGTTTTAACAATAATGAAACTTTACAAAAATATCAACATTTATTCTATCCGTATCACAGATCTTGGAAGTTAAATAATAGTTCAAAAGATATCGAACTGAATTGAACTGAAATGTCGTAATTGGAAAATCCCAAAACCTATTTTTATACTTCCCGCGACGTCACAATCGTGTGATAGTAAAAACTGTTTACCGGTGAACAGTAACAATTGACATGTTGCCAGTACTTAGATATCTCCGTCCTATTGTTGATCAGTAGGAACGCCAGCCCTATGGCGTATGAATATTTATCAAACAAGGTCACGTGATAAAATCGATAACAAAATGACATTATTGGGAAAATTTTCACTGGTCAGATTTATACACCTCTTATCTATAAACTGTGATTATGACAAAACACAATCACAGATCGTTGTTAAAGTAATAATATTCACAAACTACATTGGTCGAACATAATTGGTGTACACTTCGTGTAATTCCCATTAATAGTTAAAGGTATTTTTCAAAGGGATGAATTTAGGTTGTTTTTAGGTTTAAATTGCCAACAATGCGCTTTTAAATCAAAATCGATTTATTTCGTCATTTTAGAAGCGAGAATAAAAACAAATGCATGTACGCGTAGATAAATCTTTCCTCTGTCCATATGCAAAATTTTAATGAAATCGGAGACAAGTACTTTTTTCCCCCCAAAATTAACTAACATGACCCACGGACTCAAAGACGGCATAACGCATATACATTTACAGACGCGACCGGGTACACAAGAAATGAAATAATGGAATTATTTCAATACATATATTTCAAATGTATGTATCCATGCATTCCAGATTAAATTTCTGATCTATACATGCTTTTGGTTTATGCCGGAGTGCTCCGAATAGGTTTTAACAAACCAAATTGCAACGGTACGTCGGGAAAGGAAATGAGGATGGTGAAAATATATGTTGCAGTGTTAATTTTCTGAATCCGAAAAAAATGCAAAAAAATGAAGTTTTAACAGCGAGAACGAATTTTTTTTCATGAAAGTGTTCATTGACATGTCGACTATTAAAAACCAAAATTTAAAGTCAATCAGAAAAAAGTACTTTTTTTCCCCCAAAATTAACAAAGTACACCGTGTTCGCTAAAATATGAACAATTGCCTTTCGAAGTTAATTTACACGCGGGATATAAAACCATGAAATTGTGAAATCCTTTTTAAGAGATATATTGATTTCAACATTGTTCTGTATTTAATAAATTATTAGAGTAGAATGTTCACAGTTTTTTTCAAGGACATCATTACGGTAGTATCCCTGCAACCCCGCCCCTCATCCCACCCCCACCACCCTCCATACCGTATTGATTAAGTTGTATATAGCTGCAAATGCGCAGTTGTAATCAAATTCGATTTCATCATTTTAGAAGCGAGAATAAAAACGAAATCATATAGATACATCTCTCCTCTGTATATATGTAGAATTTCAATAAACGGATACAAGTACTAATTAAGTAACAGGACCGTCCGACCCAAAGACGGCAACATTCATATCCATTAAGGAAAGACGACCGGCTACAAAAACAATTAAATAATTTCGTTATGTAAACACATATATTTAAAATGTATGTGTCCATATAGTTTACACTAATTTTTTATCTATACATGCTTTGGGTTTATGTCAGAGTGGCCAATGTATTTTAACAATGTTGCAACTGTATATCGGAAAATGAAATCATGATGGCGGCAACATACGTTGCAGAGTTAATTTTCGAAATCAGAAAAAGCGATAAACTAATATTAGTTTAACAGGCAGAAAGAATTATATTCTTTTAACTGTTCGTTTAAAACTGAGGGGGCGACTCGAGTTTTAAAGAAAGCAAGATTGGCATGTGTCCCTTTAACCAAGTAAATAAATGACTGACGAGTAACAGACATGCTACTGTCAGTAACAAACATGATTATGTGTAGACTCGAAGATTTCATAACATAAACATGTGGACATGACATTGTGTCAATGGAGCAATTGCCAGATGTGTGGTGTTGTGAAACACTGTACGCGTGAAACCAAAAAGTGCGGGTCGTTTATATTTATAGGGCATATATAGTTATATATATATATTTATATATATTATTCTTTTATATTTATATGGTCCCAGAACGCAGTCATAATCACTACTATATTAAAAGTAAATACTGAATATACATGTGCGGTGCGTTACGATCTGTAGTATTTGAAAACAGACATATTAAACATTTCCCTGAACATATATAATCATGATAAATACTATATTCATGGAATTATTTTTTCCTGAAAAAAAAATACATGTTTGTTTTCAGCAATTGAAATCTACTATATTCTGCGAATATTGCTACTTTGAAAATTTGAATACGTCTGTTTTAATCAAATAGCATGTTTTGTTTGTTTTAATATATATATTTTTTAATTTATGATTTAAAAAAAAAATGGATGATCGGAATATGTCTTAAACACTGTTGAATCCTGTAAATTAAAAAGAAGTGGTTTGGTTCAGAGGCGACAATATCGGTGAACAAAACCACTTGTTTTACCGGATTCAACATTGTGCAAGAAAATATTCATATATTATACCAGTAATATTATAACATGTGTGTTGTAACAAATGCTTATCCTTGGATAGTGGACTTGACCTTTTACCTAAAAATCAAACGATCATCCTCTTTCCACTGTCCACCAATGAAGTTTCATGAAATTTGCTTTAGGTAAGAGAAAAACTGTGTGGGCAATACTTTTCTTTTTCCGTTCATGGT